>JAQGAV010003451.1:0-12442 GCA_034691345.1 Phasmarhabditis papillosa | reverse complement strand
GAGTTTTCGCGTTGCTGAGTTTTCGTTTGCTGAGTTTTCGTTTGCTGAGTTTTCGTTTGCTGAATATTCGTACCTCCTTCTCTTTAATAAATCTGGTTTTCAGAAGATCCATGTGTGAACCATACGAGGAAATATGAGACGCTGCTTTTTGTCAGGATTGTTTGCAACAACGAAACGTTTTCTTAAATAAATCTGTCGGATAAATAGTACAACAAACGTTAAGAATGTCGCAAAGGAAGCCGACGACGAAGGATACGTTTTTGTTGTTATGGACTATACAAAATTGAAATATGTCAAAATAATGAAATATGCTTGAAAATCTAAAAATAAGTTGCATCGGATTCAAAGAACGGAGACAGGAGCTAACCGTTGCAGAGTATTTCGTTTTTATATTCTAAGGTATACCGGTCACTAACTGCTTTCTAAAAGCATATTGACTTGTTAACAAATTTGCAACATTTACTTCCGCCAGAATGGAAATAACCATAAGTGGGTGTTATAATCGACCCTTTGCCAATCAGCAGGTTTGCCTATTGCTATAAAAACTTTAAGAGCATTTCCCAATGTTATCTGTTATGCACGCTCTGGGTACAATGCTAAGCTTTTCATTGTTAAGCATTGCCACCTTTTCTCGACGTTCAAATAATGAGTCATATTTGAAGTTAAGTAGTTTAGTGAAATTATTTTTCTGTGATGACGGAGTGTAGACAATGCAACCCTAGTCTGATCTCCTTTTGTGTGCACCGCGCCAGCATCTGGCGGCTACTCTCTGTTCAATATTCTACTTTGCAAGTACGCGCGTGCAATTTTCCTGCGGGTTAAATGTTAAAATCCAATAAATACGCAAGTGACACTCCATTATTACTCTCGGCGCTGACTATAAGTGTGGTATAGTCCGTTTCAAAGCCTAGACTGCAAGCGCCGTTTGTAGTTAACCTGCCGCTATAACCGGCTTTATAAGGGAAAGAGCAATTTTGCTCGAGTAAAATTGCACTTTTGAATGGGAAGCCCGTCCTCGCGGCACCTTAACTACAAATGGCGCTTGCAGCCTAGCTATTAAAACGAACTTTACTATTACATTCGAAAATGTGCTCCAGTCTTTATAGATCTTTAAAAAAAACCGGCTTCCCTGAAAATCGATACAGTTTGGCCATACTTCTTTTATATTTATACTGGTCTCATGTAAACCCATTGTCATTGTATTCCATTATCCACGCCAGTTTCAGAAGTTTGTAACAACGAAATAGTGAACTCCAAAAGTTCGTTTAGTCCTATTTTTTTGGAAAAAGCTTTTTGTAAAAATGGGTACTTGAAACAATAAAGCAATTTACAGCATGCCATTGGATTCGTATGTTGAATTCAAAGATTTTAAGGATTCTATATAGAGTACACTGTTTTCTTTTCGTTGCCCAAAAGAACTTATAGTTTGAAACATTTACCTTTTCCACAATATAGATCTAGATCTTTCCCAACTTCCAGTCTCAATATAAGCTCACCTAAAGTCCAAGTTAAGCAGATTTACGCTCTTAAGCATTTGGCTTATTATATTGCACATATAATCATAGTCGACGGACAAATCTCATGTAAGACTAGGCTGCAAATATTGCGCTCCAGTGATAATCATCACAATTCGAAAAGTATTTAAATATCTTCAAACGCATTTTGCTATGGTTATTTTATAAGAAATCAGCTGGAAACAAAAGATTAACGAACAATTCAAGTTTTTTTCGAATGTACGCAATTCAGCGTTATTTCTGGTCCACGTAGGAGTGTCTACCGTTTCCAAAAACACGAGATTAAGCCGCGGACTATAGTAACAGCTCCTTTAGATGTATTTATCGTCAATAGTCACATGACTACAATCAATTGAAATTTGACACCAAATTGGGTTGCTCAATCATTTATAAACAGTTCATAATACACGATTTGCCAACTAAAACGAGTATGTTTTTCATGCTGTGTAGCCTTTTGTATTCAGCACTTATTCCCCCCTAATTTGTTTCTGACGAATTGTAGTTTTTAAAGATAAGCAAAGCCGCTTTGCACGGTGCAGGAAGTAAACTCTGAGATCCTATATTCTAAACTTGTGAAAACTGAGACTTCCTATGGCTCCATCGTCTCACTCCTTCGCTCTCATCTGTGATCTCGTGTTTCGTAAAAATGAATAAAAACCAAATTTTTTTGAAGTAAATGTTTCAATAACTTAATTATTTCCAATCATTTCTTTTCTTTCAATAAAATTTTCTAATCTTTCTCCGCTTTCATCCAAAAATAATCAGATACGATTTGAAAACCAATATTAAATTTAAAAGTTTTGAAAGACTAAAAATGCTCCAAAATTCATTCAAACCCAAACTTGTGCTTTCTGCAGTCTTCTGGTATATATATCAATTATTTCTAATCTTTGAATGTTCCTCAGTTCCCCTAAATTGGATGTTAATGTCCATTTCCGGTGTGGCTGATCGAATTATCAGTCGAACAATGGATGATGAAATCACCGGATGCGTAGACAGTATCAGTCCTACTAGAGAGCGCGGTCCCCCTGGAGGGCCGCGGACTACCAAAACACGGTTTTGCAGATCACACCGTATAGCACGCGAAAAGCTTCGTTACCGCCGGAAACGCAGATTTTGCAGGAACCAAAAGTTTTCCCCTTTTTAGTGTTGTTGTTGAAGTAGTATTGTATCTAAAAAACAAGTTCAGGAAACAGAAAACCGAAATGTTTCAGACAAACCACATCGTAAAGGTTGACGATCTTTATAGTTGCGTGATCAAGTGCAGTTTTACGACACATGTTGATTTTCGTTCTTTCTTTTCGTTTGCAACCCTGTCCGGAACTGTACCACTCTGATGTGTTAGTGATTTATAGTGTTTGGAAAACTGTTTTCTTGTAGAACGACCAAGTACTACAGCAGGAGTTTCATTTGCATTATGTATAGTCCGTTTCAAAATCTAGACTACATTGCGCCGGCCTCGTACGAGGCGCGGCAGCGTAAATTTTGCATTTAAAAGTTCTCTCGCCTGAAGAGAGGGAAGACATTTTCCAGCGAATTTGAAGGCAAAATTTACACTACCGCGCCTCGTACGAGGCCGGCGCAATGTAGTCTAGATTTTGAAACGGACTATATTAGTTATTACTTTGATTATGTTTTATTTTTTTTATATTTTGATAAATTGTAACTTTTTGAGTTGTTTAGAGTTCGATTTCTTATTTTAACAGTGTAGCAAGTTAATCGGACACCATCGCCTGTTTGGGCGTTTAATTTTAATGCAAATTTAACTTTGTTGAGGAATAACATTTAATTCATTCACTACCATTTAAATGCAATCGAAGATAAGCCGCTAGTCCACTATCCATAAAGATCCTCTTCTGCTTTCAAAAACGCTGCAACATTTACTAATTCGCATATTTGCATCGAATTGCATTCCCTCCATCATTATCTATTATTTTCCTGCGGAAGAACAGAATTGAGTTTCTATTTCACGAAATTTGTTCGGTCCATAGAAAATCGTTGCCTAATTGCCTTCCATCGTCTGCCTATAGCACCTAATTACAGTATCTCTAGGCTCCGCCCCTAGAGTCACATTGGAGCACAGTTTTCGCTTGTTTATGGTATTCTGTGCTGCTGGGCAATGGGATTTGGACTTGAGATCATTCATTTATTATTTGTTTTTTTTTTATGAATTTTTGTTCTCTTGATTTTTTATCGTCTAAAAGAACTAGCTCCTAATAAATCTCGACAGGCATGGGGAAAGGCCAACCGGGCCGGCCCGGGACGGTCCGTTTCTCCAATTTTCGGACCCGGCACGGCCCAGCCCGGGCCGATTTCCCAAAATGTCGGCCCCGGCACGGCCGGCCCTAGTCTATTTCACACTTTTTAGCGGATATTTTCAAAAAAAAAATGGTTTTATTTGGTTTTCAGTGCTATTTTTCGGCATTAACACTAAAGAGTGCAACAATCTTTACCTATTTTTGTTTGTGAATACTATTATGAAAATATTAATAAGCAAATAAGCTGTGATATTTTCAAATGTTGAAAGCTAGCGGATCTTTTTAATGAATATGTATCCATAAATATATACCAATAACAAGCATCGCTTATGATGTATACTTGTTTTACCAATTCTGAGGTTCATCATTATTTTACAGTTGGCATTTCAGATTCCCCTAGAATGAATCAAAATGGATGTACTTACCCCAGTTGACTTTGTTCTTGAAAATGATACCAGCACCTTTCTCCCTTCAACGAGCATCGGCGGCGGCATCACTACGACGACGGCGGCACCTCAGGTGTCCTCAGAATGTTACAACGACCAGGCGTTTATGGTGTTCATGTACACGGTGGGTATCTTCGCTTTAGAAAGAAATACGTCTAATTTATCCGAAGTATGTTACGTATTATAATAAAATAATATTAATCAGTTTTATTAAAGTAGTATCCTTACCTTGACCTTAAGTAACCATATGAAAGCATCCTTTATAAATATAGTCCGTTTCAAAACCTATACTACATTGCACTCTCTTCATACGATGCGCGGTGTTGCAAAATTTGCCTTCAAATTCACAGGAAATTGCCTTCCCTCTCTTAAGGCGAGAGAACCTTTGAAGGCAAAGTTTACACTACCGCGCATCGTGCGAGTAGGGCGCAATGTAGTCTAAGTTTTGAAACAGACTCTACTTTGAACTGAGAAACCTTTGAAGCAAATGTTTTGCAGTTGTATAACCATTGCCCTAGCACTTTCAGTCAGATAGGTCTTCGATTCTTCGTGTCTAGTAATTATTATATCCGAAATTAGGTTACATGAAAAGATTTAGATAGCTGAAAATACAACTAGTGAAGTTGTTAAAAAACCAATACGTTCGAACGATGCGGTGAGCAATTGCAACATAAAATTCGCACTACGCTGCATAAATATCACTACACGCTTTATAAATGTTCCGAATGTCATCTGCACTTTGCTTAGTAACATATTTCCAGTCAAGTAGACATTGTTTAGTCGAAGCTTAAAATAAAAAGTTGAATTGTCTTTGAAAGCTCGAATTGAAAACAATTTTTCATAAGGTTACTTAATATCCGGGGTTCCCAAAATCGGCCCGGCCCTGCACGGGTGATATAGAATTTTAAAAAATTCTCAGTAAATCAAAAAATACGTGATATGGAATCATTATTAATTTGCTCTATTCCTCCCGTACCTGTTTGAGAGTCCCGATAACATTTTAAAATTAGCAGAGTCAACCGTTATATTTGCATTAACGTCGCACAGAGAAGGTTGGCCCCAAGCATTGTTAAACTGCTAAAGCTAGTCAACTAGCTCCGTCGCTTGCATGTTTACGGGACGCTTCGGGCACTTTGCCTACTTAAATACGAATTGCAAATGTTGCAGACTGACGATCTGCTATTGGCGGCGAGCATGGCGGCTACGGTATTCAACGTGATGGTTATTTTCTGCGCAGTGAAGTTATTTAAGAGAAGTGGAGACACTATGCATCTATTTATACTTAATATGACTATTGGAGATTTGGTTCTAACAGGTGGGAGATGTTATTAGAGAAGTTTTAAAAGTTACTAGGTATTTGAGTATTAGCATAGACATAAATGCAGTAAAAATATGGAGAATCATGAGTATCCTATGCATGCTAACTTTTCCCATATGCTATACGCGGTTGTATGCATAGGTTTCCGCAATTGCGTATTTGTCTTTTTCTGGAGATAATACAAAATAAAACTAGTACAATAATACTTTTCTGACAACAAACAAAATATTGCACATCGATCCATATAATGGAAGTTAAATTTTGCCACAGAACGAGCGATTTTGAGACCTTAAACAGTACAGCTCACCACAGTCTGTTTATTGTTATGGACTATATCTCCCTGCTTGTTAGTTGTGTTTATTGTAATATATGTCACATTTATAACATTGATACTACCTATTTTTCACTGGCAGGAATTGTGTTTTGTAAAGGTTGTAAGCACCGGAATCAACATTGACATGTATTAAAAATTTGGCGTTTTAACATTGAAAAGTTGGTCATGTAAATGTTTCAAACTTTGCTTTAAAGCAGAACTTCAGCTGTGAACAGTGATTGATGCCACACCATCTGTATTTCAGTTTTCTGTCACCCCAATGAACTTCTAATCCGTAAACACGATTTTCTACAGCAAGTTCATCTTTGCGCTGTGGTTCACTATTTCAACTGGATAGGACTTGCAGTTTCTGGTCTTTCGCTAACTATGCTGAACGTGGACAAGGTCGGTTTTGGGGCAAAATTCTAAACAGAGCCCGTTTCTCAAATTTTCGGGCCCGGCCCAGTCCGATTTCCAAAAAAGTCGGCCCCGACCGGCCCGTCAAATTCCAGCCCTGATTCAAAACGCGGTATGCACTTAACCGGCTGTATCAGATATTGACTTGAAGCTCATCAAAGCCTTCAAAACTAGACTGCAGAAGTCATTTTATGGCTAATTAGTCAAATACATTTCGCGTTTAATTGATGAAAGCAAATCTCGGTAAATAACGTTTTCAACAGTGATGAAGTAAACAAATTAATGAATATAGAATTGATTTTAGTTGATTTACTTTCGATGGCCCCTAAATTATGATCGATCAATGTCGAAACGACGAGCTGCTGTATTCTGTTTATTGATTTGGGGTGTTTCAGTGGGGTGAGTTACCTAAAGCTTGCGTTGTTGCACAGCTACTGCATAGGAGAAGTGCGCACAAAGCATTAACAGAGTGGCTATAGTATCAATCAGAATGATATGTGGTACCATACCGTGACGTCACATTGTTTAGGCACCTATGTGTAGTAAAAGTCCTTCGCACGTTCAGTAGTTAGCGGAATACATATCATAGTGTCAACAAGAAATACGTGGATAGAAAAGAATAAATAGTGGAATGCAAAACGTAGTACCGACGGGTTGAGAAAAAATCGAACAGACTTAATGTCGGAGACTTGCGAAACGAATGGAAACTAGCAAATTTGCAGGTTTCCCAAGCGTAAAATTCCCTACGTCGTGGTGTTATAATTGGGAAATGCAAAGGGCATCCTTAAATTGAAAATTAAACTAACTCTTGCATGTTCAAACAGCTTTGCAACATTTGCTTTTTTAGCTTTGTCTCGTACTGTTGGCTGTTCAATATTGTCTATATATTTGAAATGGACTGTTCATTACAGGTTGGTACTTATTTTGGCTGTGCTCCAAGTAATAATCAATAGTTCGAATGAAACAGCGGAATGTGTACGATCACTAAACGACGTAAATTATGTCTCCTAATGCAAACCTTTATAAATTGTGATTAGCTCGATCTTAAAATATGGTGGGGGTAACCTTGATACATTGCTGATGGTTTTCTACAGCTAACAGACCTTTCAACGGGCCGGTCCGGGCCCAAAATATTCTACAAAATTGACCTCCGCCCCGCCCTGTACACACCATTGACTCAAACCAAACATAAGGGTCCCCCCTTACCTATATTTTTTTTTAAAGATTAATTTTTAAAGATTTTTTTCGAAATAACAAATTTATGGTAGAACATTTTTGAAAGAATTGAAAGAGAATTGAGAGGTCTGACAGAACATAGTTTTACTACTAGATAGGTGCACTGATGATATGTTTGAAATATATGATGGAAACATTTTAAATTCTAATTGTTCATTCTGTCCCGATTGTTCAAGAGTGGACATAATTGAATTGTATTTATTACGACACATTTCATAATTTTTGAAGCCTAACACCATAAGTTTCAACCAGGGCTGCGTATCTTAAACGCCAGGCCAGGCCCACATTTTGAGGAGGCGGACCTAGTGCGGCATGTTTCGGCCTGTGACGTTCATTTACCAAAACCTTCAAATCAAACACTATAAAACATATACTCCCGCTTAATTTTGGCATGACTGTTGAACCAAGAAAGCCGGCCTGGGCCGGCCTCTACACAGCCCTGATTTCAACATAAAGCTGCTAGAAAACAAAACCGTCAAAATAGAGAACAGTTTTGAAGGCGATTGGAAAACTCTCGGCTTAAGCGACTTCTGTTTTCTCGATATTCAAATGATTAGGTTATTCCGTAGTCTCTCGGTGTTATAGAGCTCACTTTGTAATTTTTCAGATGACCCGAGAAAAGGCCTTCTTCTATGAAATCTTCCTTATTTTGTTTTGTGTTCTACCAGTGACTTCTTCGCTTTTCGTATCGATATATTTGTTCAATTTAACGCGACAGAAAAGGAACTCGTCCAGTGGAGGCGATTCGAACACTTTTAAGACTAAGGTGAGTAAAGGAGGGTCGAAAACGTTAGATTTCATAAAATAATAATATATACGTAGCATTTGGCAGAGCTGGAATATCAAGGGCGGGGCCGAAAATTCAAAAGGTCGGCCCGCTATGGGATTATTTTTATGAAAAAATCTACAGCTTTAGGTGAATAATATAATAAACAGTATTCATAAATATAAATAGGTAAGGATTGCTGCACTCTTTATTGTTCATGCCGGAAAATAGCACTGAAAACTAACTTTTTTGAACAATATCCGCCAAAAATTGTGAAATAGACTAATGCCGGCAGGGACCTACTTTTTGGGAAATCGGCCTGAACAAATGTTTATGATATAATACGTTCAAACTAAATGCTTCGATGTTTGTTATCCAGTAACGAAAGTTGGAAAAGACAGTCTATTGGCCTGTCGTCTTGGAATCAAAAAAGCAAACTATTTTAAAAGTTTCAAATATTGATCCAATATTTGAAATTTGATGTTTATTATTTACATTGTAATGACTACCTATGGAATAGGTGTTCTTTTATCTCCGTTAATTATCAGGTTAAGTCAATGGTCTTCATATTCGCGACAACCGCATGGACATCTTGTAGTCTTCTACCTTACCGAATTATGAATCTAGCAAGGATACATCTGTTTACGTAGGTTTTTCGCAATGGTCTGAATTCTCCTGCAGACTGCACCCTAGGGGTGTTGTTACGGGGCTTACTATTTTCCTAAAATTCCTTAGTCCCACATCATCGCTAACAAACCTCTGTGATCTCGTTATTAATAAACATAAACTAAATATATGTGTTGCCGTTATTCTGTAATTTTGACGAATAGGTCAAATCTGATTCCAAAAAATAAACAGAAGATTTCTTCGGGGCAGAGTTTCGAACATTCATTCCGCAATTTTCCGAGTAAATACTGCTCCTTTCTAACATTTAGTCTTCGGGTGCACCAGTTTTTTATTTTAAAAAAACGTTATATAAAAAAGGGTGCGTAATGACCTAGTGGTTAAAAGCTTCGCCTCATAGGCTAGAGGTCGACGATTCGAATCCCCCCTAAGAAAGAATTCTTGCAAATTTGTTCTGATTCGCTGCCCACACTTCCCGGGGTGCTGTGCTATGAAAGCCCGCTTCCTATGGACCATAGGCTATGGTTCCCTCGTCTTACTTCTTCGGTCCAAACATCTGTGATCTCGTGTTGGGTAAAATGAATAAACAAACTTTTAATAACATGAATTAAGTCAAGAACCTAACAAATATTTAAGTTATCTACTTTGAAATAGAATTGTTGTCTAGGTGGTCCGAACTGAGTTGTGAGGGAAAACAAATGGTCAACTGGGTTGCATGGATTTTAATTTATTTGCTTACGGTAAATCCAGTAAGTTTGATAAAATTGGTTAAAAAAAAGTAAATTGAAGTGAAACAATGCCAATGCTCACATTACCGAAAAAAAATCAAAAGCTAGCTAGGTAAAAACCATATGTTTCTCAAATTGATGAGTACTTATAAGTTATTACGTACCAGTTAAGAGTGCGCACGAAAATAAGATATACTGATTTAAAATCAAGTTATATAACCTATTCTAGATTGTGAATCCTCTAATCACTGCACTGATCTACGCTCCCTACAGAATGACAATAAAGAAGTTCTTAGTGAATATCCCAGTTGGAAACCGACCAATTTACACCTACCAAGGAGATAATTTACACTCGGATAGCAGGTGAGAATAGGAATAATTTAGTAAATTATTCTGAACAATGGAAACACAAATCAAAACACCTTATATGTTTTGCAAGAAGACGCAAGTTGACTGTTGGGCCAGATCATCCAGCAAGCTGGGACGGCCGGACCAGCCTTTGGCAGGGCGGGCTCGGGCCAGACCCAAATATGTGGGTGAAAAGCGACAAAATATAGAGTTGAATGAACTTTATGGTAATGGACGAACGAAAAGACAGTCGATAGCAAATAATTACATTCAGGAATCAGTACTACTTACTATTTTTTTATCTACTGTTGGGTATGCACGGAAATGTAATATAAACTGTTGAAACATTTACTTTCATAACATATATATCCATTACTAATACATCCTAGATGGTAATTTTTTTTAAATTTATCGATTTTCACTCTCAGGGTACGCCCGGGGGCCCGGTCGGGCCCTGAAAAGGGTCGGCGGGCACAGGTTGGATGGTATGGTTGAGCAGTGTTATTTATAAATTCTACTGTTAGGTATGCACGGAAAAGTGATATAAACTGTTGAAACATTTACTTTCATAAAATCTTATTTTAGTTTTGTATCTGTTCGTCGAGCAAGAAATAGAAGATCTTCTTCAACTGAACTGGCTAGCCTTAGGCAGTCAACTGAAGTGGTGAGTTGGATAACACTAAACACGAAAGTTTATCGTTGTTTCTATATAGTACACGGCTCGCCGAAGTTTAAAATACTAGCGAGTCCCGCAAAGAAATTAGCCATGTCGTGTCCGATACCTAACGGCTCCGCGATACAAATGATGGACAGATGAGATTTTTGTAGCAATATGCTGAGCTGTGGTAAAAAAGCAGTCTTTTATTTCGTTTGCCTACTTTGGCGAGATGTTATAACTTGCACTTGCAAGTTTGTAATAACCATTATTATAATAACGCTTACTTTTTATAATTCTGACTGAAATTTTCCTAATTGAATCGTTTTTTTCAAGTGTTAATCTAATAAGTATGGCCTTTACATCCAGTTGAAACATTCACTCTTTTAAATTTTTGCAAAAGCATACGAATTTTTTAGGTTCGAATGTCTATGTCAGAACCTCCATGGACACCAGGAAAGAGTCCTGGAAAAGTGGAGACTGAGTTTTCGTTCGATAAGGATCGTATTGAGACTATTAGTGAGACTACACCGCCTCTGACAATGCATCTAGATTCGGTATTGGACCCGCCAAGAGCGGGCGACGCTGAGTCTGTGGAGGCAGAAAGCGTCAAAACTGTTACTTTGTAAATTCCAACTAGGGAATTCAAATGTTTCTAAGGACAACTTTACCATGCTTACATATTTATAATATATTATAAACTTATGAACGACGCTTTCTACATTAAATTCAGAAAATACGTATTAATAGTATTATAGTTCATAACAAAAAAGACTGCAGTGAGCGGTGTTGTTTAAGATTTTAAAAAAATCGCTCGTTCTGTTGCAAAATTAAAAACTTCCATTATATGGTACGATGCGCAATTTGTTGTTGGTTTTCAGAAAAATATTAGTGTATTAGTGTTTTGTATCGTCTCCAGAAAAAGACAAATGCGAAGTTCCGGTAGCCTAAGTATACCACATCTCCTGAGGTCTTTTGTTGCTTATAGACTATAGTTATGTGAAATGTTTAACCAAAACTTCGTGTTTCTCAATTTCCTAAAGAGCTTATTTTCATCCGCTTTATATGATCCCAACTCCGTATTTCGAATGTTTCTGTACTACAATGTGATGTTTCGCAGCTAATTGTATCTATTTCACTTATTGAGGACATATTGATCCTATTTTCTTTTGTATTTTTAATTTGTGCAATTATATTTTCTATTTTATTTTTGTATTTAACAATGTACCAATGGCTTTATTATCCGCATATTAGCATTTCACTTTTGATGTATTCTAATGAATATTTGCATATTTAAAAGTAAAGTATTGAAGTATTTTGTTTCCTGCATCGGTTGACATGTATGTATTGAGGCGCAGTAGCTCAGCTGGTAGCGCGCCGTCCTATGAATCCGTGAGGAGGGAAGGTTGTGGGTTCAATCCCTCCCCCGTCCTAAGCCGGATTGAGAAACCGTGGGATGTATGCTTGAATGTTCCCTTATGATTTCCGCAATAACAAGAACACCCATCATGTGATATACATTGATATACGGAATAAACAGTTTAAAACAGTATCGATCGAATTATAATGATACTATATTTCATTGGCGTTGGTTTCAGCTGTCCTTTCCGGAATCTTCTGATAGTGAGAAGAGACGGCTCCTTTCCAACATTCAGTCTTCGGGTGCACAAAACATGGGATAAATAAGCTGATGATTTGCCAAACTTCTGCTACTACGGGGAGTCGAACCCACAACCCCAGATCAGGCCTCTCACGAAAAGCCCAAGCCCGGTCGGGCTTCGGGCCGGCCCGGCCCGGCCCGGTGAAGAAATTTCAAGGC
>JAQGAV010003450.1:0-12452 GCA_034691345.1 Phasmarhabditis papillosa | reverse complement strand
GTCTGAGCCCCTTTTGCGAGCACCGCGCCAGCATCTGGCGGCTACTCTCCGTTCAATATTGTACTTTGCAAGTACGCCGTGCAATTTGCCTGCAGGTGCGGGGGATAAAAATCCTATAAATACGCAAACGCATACACTTTAACAATGTTTTCTCGCCATTTCTAGTCGATTCATCTAGTCTCTTACAAAGCCTATATCACCACTGCGGTATTTAATAACATTTATATAACACCGCGTTTCTTAATTAGGCTTTGTACGGACTATAGCTGCCATGCTGTATGATTCAACACCCCGTGACATTTTGTGATACAACCAGATAATCGATATTTTATTGATTTATTGATTGATTACGTCATTTCGATAATCAATCGATATCCTCCTTTTTACCTTTGCGTAAAGACATTTGAGTAGAATCAGAATGATTCGCCTATCTACTTTCTTTCATTCGTTTTCGTATTGGACTTCTATTGTCCTAACTATTTTTATTATTTTTATAAATATATGTATTTATACAACAAAATGTAATGAATATCTTCAATTCCTAAAAAAGGGCTATCAAATCTTTCACAAATGGCTTTGGACTTGGGTAAGTTTGTAGTTTCAGCTAACCATAAGCGGTTCAACCTAGCATATAACAAACGCGATAAAATGCTAAAAATTTCGAGCTTCCCATGGTTTTTGTCATATACACCTGTGCCCTGCTTCCGTCAAATCCGAGTCCACCCAAATGATCCGTAGGTGGCGATTATGTTCAGCGGCAGCAGCACATTCGATATCAAGCCAAAAATGTCTGCAAATAGGCCGACTCGCGGCTGACGCAACTAAGATAACCGATGTACTAACAATAGAAATCTCGTTTTCTGTAATTCCTTCGCCTCACATCTTCATTATAAAAATGAATAAACAAACTTCTTTTTTGAACAAACTTACGATATGTTCTTAAGCACATTTTATTATGTTCTTATGGACGTCAAATCAGAAAAAATTTGCAAAAATTCTTTATTTGGAGGGATTCCAACCATCGACCTCTAGCTTACGATTTAAAAATTTTATACTTATATTTAGTATAAAAACTTTCCTGGTCTACTTTTAAACTTTAAAATGTCACCGGTCTATACCTCTATAGAAGCTAGTTTGTTCAATTTGGCAGTCACATGGTGGATACTCCCGTTGTTTTCACAACGACAGGGCAGAATCGACTATTTTTGCTTTAGAAGTAGTAAACAAGAATAGCTATAGCAGTAACGCTGCCACAAGACTCAGTCTAATAATCCACGATAATGTTTTAGTGTGTTTAAAACTAGTCTAGTTTAATTTATAATCTGGCAAGTTTATTTGTACATTTAAAAACTGCAAGCGCTGTTTGTAGTTAATGTGCAGCTATGACTGGCTTCCCGTTCAAAAGTGCAATTTCACTCGGGCAAAATTGCTCTTTCTCTTATAAAGCCGGTTATAGGGGCAGGTTAACTACAAACGGCGCTTGCAGTCTAAGTTCTGAAACGGACTATGGCTGTCTTTCATATATCTTCAAAATCAGAGTTTGCAAAACTAAAATAGCTGTTTTTATAAGTTAATACAATAGTAAAATATGGTTGATCAACTATTAGCGGTGGGACTAGTGTATACAGTGTAGACTTCTGATTATGATGAAATAGTCTACCTAATAAATCACAAATGATTTGTTTGACTCTCTACTCTTATGTTTATTTGTGAATCTAGATAATAATATCATATATTGTTTGCAAACTTTCTTTTTTCTTCGAAAAAATCTTCTGGCACATTTATAAATCCATTTGAAGAGTAAAGTAGGGCCTAAATTTCTTTAGTAGCTTTACTCTTACTTCTTTGTAAGTTCTTAGTGGTATCATTTATTTATTCAATTTATTTCAGCTATGGTCGTCAAATTATCAAATTTCACCGATTTCAAGCCTGACAGTGATCATAAGTAAGCATCTTTTTATTAACAGGAAAGTACATTCAAAAACAAAGCTTCACTGTTAGGAAAGATTAGGAAATTAAGAGACAAAAATGTGCTTTACTCAAAAAAGAACCTGTATACATATCCACGAACAATCCGGGAAGCTCCCTACTCTTCCCTGACAGGAAATTCAAGGGCGCACAAAAGGAACCAGCGGGTTCTGTTTTGCCTTCCCCAGGGAAGAGAGGGAAGGTCAGGGAGCACCCCGAATGTTCCTGGATACGGCCACCGGTTTCAACATAAAAAATAGCGATCCAACCGGTTACTAATTTGTCCTGTGTCTGCATCTTTGCATTCATTTTATATTCTTTGATTTGTTGTATTTTTTCACAGTTTTGGCGTTTTCATCCTAGTGGACCATCTCTATCTATCTACCGGTTCTAAGCCCCAGTTGATGTTTAATGATCTAGCTGATACAATGGTGGTACTACTACAAGACAGTCAAGGTATTTTACAGTTGAATAGTTTGTAACTTATATATATCAATATAAATAAAAAATAATCGTAAGGTTGGGCTATACTAATATTAATGGCATACATTTTCTCGGCACCCAAGTTAGGCCTCCTTTTAGTAAAATTCTGAAGATTGTTTAGATAGTGTTAGGTGTTCGATTCAACCAAGAACATTAGTCTTAAACTGGCACTGTATGCTTTATGTATTAACATTATTCAATAGTCTCGGATAAAGCTTATTACTATTTCTTTTATATAAAAGAGCTATTATGGTCTATCTGAAGACCTAGGATTCCAACGTGGTATCACAAGCGGGGAGCTGTATTATATAAAATGAATCCACTTTAGAAGAAAACGCACCACGTCGGCATATTTTGCATTCATTTTATATAACTCTGCGTATAGCATACCGCGCTGGAAACCTAGGTCTTGAGATGGACTATACACGTTTTTTGAAGACAGGGTTTTCTTTTAGGAATGACAGTTCAAATGAATTGCTACGGCTATCATCTACAAGAATACCGTAACATTGCTCGTGAGACAGTGGTCCTTGTTGATAACTTTCAAATAAGGTCTTTTGCAGCGGACAGAGACTTTATTGTTTATCCAGGTACCATTTTGTTATTTGCAATAGTTTAATATATAGTCCTGTCAGTCGATCTGTCGATAGTGTTTCTATGTACACGGGTTCTAGAGTTCGCGTATGCTCTTTGCTATATCTGATATTCTAATATAGGAACAAGCATAATCTAATAGAATACACATAATAAACATAATGAGTAGTAGTTCCGCTGCTATACACGGCTCACCAACGGAGACAATGGAATTATAGGACTGTGGTCCCATTTTAAAATAAAGTTCAATTTTCTCTAGAACGCTTGAACCAAATCATTCGAAAAAACTCAAGCGCACAGATTAAGATATGGCCTTCCTAATGATATATAAATGTGCATGAATTCATTAATAAAATAATCCAGGAATTGAGCCGCAAGATTTCATCATTTGAAATTGCTCTATCCCGTTGCCTTATGGCGCGGCGAGTGCGCCGTTTTGAAACGGACTATATTGCTTTTTAATTGTTCCTGTTTGGCGCGCCGTGCAGTATCGTTAAAATTGCTGCTGTACAGGGTGCGCAAATACTCAACTAGAAGCTGCCGACAACTATCATAACTTTTGAATAAACTTCCATATCATTGCCAAATTCCTTTAGTAGTCTTTGACTTTCATTGATGTTCCAACTAGAGCTGAACGGATCTAAATCCATGGCAAGATCCGTGCTAAGATCCGGCTTATTCAAATATATCTAGATAGATATGCCGAAAAAATGAGTTTTCCGCAACTTTGATTTAACATGCTATGCTCTAATCTTGGATTTAACTATGATTTTAACTTGTACAATATTAAAATTGTAAATATGACATTTTTCTTTAGAATCCTGCCGCGACTTCTACTGTGTAATTGGCGAGAGTGGTAGTTTAAAGCAAAGAGCTCCATACTCCACAAAAATATACACAATGAATGAAGTAAAGACTTATATAGGAAAGTAAGTACGCAACTAATATATATGTGAATTAGTTTTACTTGTTGAAAAGGGATCGTCTCGCAGATAATCGTATACTTTTAATATTAGAAAATGACTTTGAAAGAAATGTTCCCGTTGAAGATAAGATCAACTAGTTAACATTTGATAATTAAATTGTTGGAGATTGAAAAACTCGAAATACTACTAAGAAACAAATTTTTAGGTTCACTCTCGATCTGATAACAGTTGATAAAACTGAGGAATCGGATGATCCTGACTGTGCAGGTAGCTACAAGAGTACTCACTGGCTATCTAGAGATGGTACTGAAGTATTGTTAACAGGATATGGAGCCAATATTGCTACACTGGAGCATTTACAGGAGGGAAAGGTTTGCGTTTAGTATCTTCGCAATGCTGATTCCGTTGAAAAATTATATCCTTCCGAAAACAAACAGTGCCAAATTTTGGTATAAAAATCGACAGTGGCCGTTGTATACAAACGCCCGGGCAGGCCAAAAACTGACCGGGACCCACCCGGGCCGTTCTATAATACGGCCAAAGGGTTTTATTCAAACCGGAAAAATCTTCTTTCTTTAAAGTTTGAAATAAAAAGGGGGCCTTATCTCACCTCAAAACATTTAGGACGCGGCGGATCGTTTTATCAACTTTTAGCTCATTCGGGTAATCCTATAGTTACTGTGCCAGGAATGTTAAAACGAACTAATTATAATATAACACCTTCTCAGAGTCAGAATAGATTACAAACCTACAAATGGTAATAGAGGTAATTATTCAGTTGTAGATTATTGCAAAAAGAGTAAGAGGAAAATAAGGGGGAATATATAAAAGATATTAAAAGATATATAAAAGATATATAAAAGGTTTTGCCCATGTAATTTGAAATTAACTATTTTAGGTGTATTCAATAGAGAACGCCGTGCCCTCACCTCCTTCGAAAAACACTCCAAATGGCTTCACTATTGGTACTGCCACGAAGATCACAAAAATAGATATGTAATTAGGATACATCTTATTATAAGACTGCCATTGTATATAGCCATAAAATAAGTTTACTCATCCGAAATAACTGTTTTTGTCAAATGTAAATGAAAACTTGTTTATCATTTAGTGTAAGCAACTTTGTATTAACTAATTGATATTCCTTTTGTTATGAAGTTCATATGTTATGTATATCTGCTTAAATTTTTAAGTGTTAAAGTTTGTTTATTTGTTTTAAGAAACACGAGATCACAGATATTTGGAGGGAAAAAGTGAGACGAGCAAACCATAGGAAGCGGGACTTCATAGTACAGCACCCAGAAATGTGGGCGTCGAATCAGAACAAGTTTGCAAGGATTCTTTCTTTGGGAAGATGCGAACCACCGACCTCTAGCTTAGGAGACGAAGCTTCTAACCACTGGGCCTCTACGCTGATTGATGATGCCTTCAATATTAACTAATTGATATTCCTTTTGTTATAAAGTTCATATGTTATTTATATCTGCATTTATTTAATGTTCGTAAAGTCTGGTTAGTCAGCTACTATGACCTACTAGAAAATTTGAAAACCGTTTCTTACAAAGTTATATCAAACAAAAAAAGCAATTACTTCAAAAACATCAACTAATTCACCCATCACGGAGTCACTCTGTGAGATCTGGCTAACACTGCCTAGATCAAGTTATCTTCAACACGGCTCACCGCGCCCCAAGACAACGGTACAGAGCATATTCAAATGGTGAAATCTTGATGCTCTACCCTGGCTTATTTTGTTAAGCAATTCATGTTTATTTATATATCATTGGAAAGGCCATAACTCAATCTGTGCAAATGAGTGTTTTCGAATAATTTGGTTAAAGCGTTCCAGAGAAAAATAAACTTTAATTTAAAATGGAAACACATTCTTTTAATCCCACTGTCTCCGCGTTAGCGAACCGTGTCAACCATACGGACAGAATAATACTCACTGCTAAACAGCCCTCCCACCACTCTAAACCCCCATGCTTCAAAATATTGGCAAAATAAAGTTAGCATCTGGAACATGTATAATTATTGCGAAATTTCGAATCTCGTGCTTGTGTTTTTGATTGACTAGACTGTTATTTGTGAGTCGCGCTGTGCTTTGTAAACTTTAACAACTTTACAACAATAATAAAAGAGTGATTTGAACTATTCGTAATATTTTAGCAAATTGGGGGATTCTAAGGATTATGGAATTTTAAAGTTAGTATACTACTCTCTACTCAAATCCCCCTAATGCCTAATAAAATATAGTACATTCGTTTTATCACTTATCGGGTTGAACATTAGCTTGAACTCATTTCTTGTTAATCGATTGATGTAGATTGCGAATGGACTTAACATCTTGGGTGGTGATTAACATGGTTCTTAATGGAATGCTTTACTGCAATTAAATTTAATAGTACCGAAAGACCCAGATACTTCTCAGGTTAAAATTACCAGCCCCCGTTTGTCAAACTGTTAACTCTGAGTAGGTGGAGCTTCAATAGCTTAAATCCCCCCCCCCCTCATAGAAGTTATTCTTGTACATTCACTACATATTCATCTGTACAGGTTGGTTGTTTAATAATAGTCCCTTCTCTTTAACCCGTTTATTGATTGTTTTGCTTCACTCTTGAGACTGCACTTTTCCTTATTTATGTTTTTATCTCATGGAGCGAATGGAAATGTATCACTATACAAACTTTAGTAGAACGGCCTTTTCCATCATAAGCTCACCCACTTTCTCTCGAACTGTTTTGCAATTCAAAGAGTCTCTTTTACTTTTTGTCGCTATTTTTGGATATCGATCTGGTTGAGGATGATGTCCTGATTGTTTGTAGCTAAAACCCCCAACCCATTCATCGAGGGATCTTTTTGTCTTCACCCTATAAACTTTTTACAGTTCTCTTTCTTACTAAACAGGGACTATATTATAACGGGCAACATGTTTTTGATAATCTGCATATTTGCAAACTTTCTGCCCAAAGAGGGATTGAACTTTTCTTATTTTGGATTTGTATTCCACTGCTCTATCCGCGCGCGCAGGCATACTAGGTTGAAGTTGAGGGATAACCCCGTTGTTCACAGGAATCGCCGATGAGCTTATATTTTTTTTGATTGTTATTTAAAAGTTTGTAAGAATAAAATATGAAAAACGTGAAAATCCCCTGATATGGTCCTTTAACTTGCTGTATTATGAGTTAAAAAGTTTAGCGGAAATTATTGTTACGTAGTATTAGTCCTAACTTATTGATTAATAAAAACCTACTGTTCCGAGGCAAAATGTGTTTATACCTTCAGAAACAACACTATGAATAACAACAGAACTTTTGCTGGAAGGCTTTGGCCACTTTCACTTTTCAGTAGATGCCACAGAAACCAGGCAAACAAGTAAGTGCATAGCCTCAAATGTGAGAAAGAAAACTTTTTTGTTATTAAAAAGCTCTTTTTTGAGTTTAACATGATTCAAACACAGATCAACAATATTTTTCTCAGAACATTCGAAAACGTTATACTTTTGAAATTTATCTTATAAAGCCAACTAGTAAAAATTCTTGTTTTTACAGCGGTAACTTCATATATTTGGATTCAGTATTCCTGGTAAAAGGTTCGATGCCTCAGCAGAAATATCCGAAGGATGAGGACTGCCTGCTTCTTCTCTTGGAAGATGGCGAAGGTACCTGGGAGAAAAAAATTACCACCGGATAAATAAAACTCTCAACCATCCATATTTGATGCAAATTTCGCAATCTTAAGTTAAGTTTCTTAACTTAAGATACTAAATATACTCAACTTGAATAAAACGCCTATCGATTTTTCAGGCCAAAAAATACAATTTACCTGCTACGGCGCCACAATCACGCAGTTTGCTGCAATTCATCGAGGAACCATAGTTCGCATCACCGATTTCGTTATAGGGACTCGCAAGATTGCACCAATCTATCAAGGTATGCATGAGAATTCTAAAATTTGGAAGTGTGGAAGTCGGAGTTTCAGATAATGGTTTATCGACTTTATTCTACTAAAACTCCGCAAGGAAAGGTAGTTCCCAGTTCCTACTAACAGGGCTGGTAAAGGGCCGACCCGATAAATTCTAACTCCTGTCTAGTAATATATTCTTGTAGATGCAAGCCCCACCCATTATGGGTATATAGAAGAAAGAGGCACAGCTCAGCCACGTCTACCTAGAGATGTTGGAGTCAATACACTCATGGAAGTCAAATCCCATCAGAGCCAGTAAGTTATTAAATATAGATTATGTCTGCCTAAGAATGACTACAATCTATTTATATTATATATTAGAAGTCCCCGAACACAAATAATCGAGCTTGCTTAAAGGTTGCAACCCTCTTCGATGACCATTATATAACTACAATATACATATAGTGTGTATAGTTGGGACAAATAAGCTGCTGGTTTCCCAAGTCTTCTGCGGGAACGGGGGACCGAAACCACGGTTTTGGATCCTCACGAATTCAAAGACCGCTGCTGTAACCACTAGGCTAAAGCACCCGCACACGTGTCAAGTAGTGCATGACCATGATAAAATGAATTCATAATCATAACTATTTAGTCAATCGCTTAATTATCTTAATGGGGATAGTCAGCCAATAAATTTTTGAAAAACCCGTTGAAAAAAGTCCGTTCGTTCAAAATGTGGTAACAGCTTATAGTAGGGATAATCACACAAATCTTATGAAAATGGAATGTTTTCTGAACTTCAAGCTTGTTGCAGCGTTGTGGAAAAGCATAATGGGGCCATAAATACTTTTTAATTCCATAATTCACTTTCACTTCTAGGTGCAGCTTGAAACTTTTGGGAATGGAGGAGATTATTTACAATGATTCTGTTAAATCCTACAAAAATAGTCATTGGAGAACGGAAGACGGACAACATGTTCTTATTACAGCATATAGAGAATATATTCAGAGACTACAAGGGTTCGGCTTACAACCAAATAAAGTGAGTAATCATTATAGTCGGCGGACTAATCTCTTGAAGTTAAAGGTCCAATAAATTAAAAGTAGAGCATGTATTTGCTCTAAATTTGCTACAAGTACTACAGTAAGCTCTAAAAATTGGCAGTTCCTTGCGCAACCTTTTGCAAGCGATTAGTCTATCGACTATAAAATTAACAGACACGCCTTTAACACTTTGATTTTGAAATTGGTTAGGAAATTTCAGCAGAATTTATTTCCCAAATCTACTAACATAGATAATTACAATATGTTAATGTTCTCCAAAGTTTGGTAAACACAGTACAGAACAAAAACAGTTTTCGTAACTAAAATATACATTCAAAAAGTTTCACGATTTCCTTTTAGGTTTACACTATTGTAAACGCACTGCCCTATTCAGGGTCGCGTTTTTCTCCAAATAACTTCACTATTGGTCCTGCTACGATGATTGACGAAACTGGCAACTGAAAGATGGTTTTAGACAAGTTAATGTTACAGTATAATATAATATAATCACAATGTCTTATTGTTAGTTATCTTATTGTATAAGATTGGTTTAAGCTATGCTTTGTTTTTAACAAGTTAGCTAGTTTCCCTATAAGATCATTATAAAACGTCTAGTAACTTGTCACACCTAGTTTAGGATTACGTTCTACATGTAACTTATTTCTACTTTATATCAATATTCCTGTTAACCGATACATGATAAACTCACTCTTACTTATGAATTGTACGGTTGTGAACTACTAACTATTTCCAGGGCTCTGACTCTAACTAAGTGGCTAACCAGAGGTTGTTATCCGGCCCAGCGTTCCCTGCCTTATATTTTTGAGCCAAAGCCGGTCCAGGCCAGAATGTCGAAAACTAGACCGGGTCGGGCCGAGCGGATAACCACTTCTGTGGCTAACCCATTACCAATAACTTTACTTTTAAGATACACACCCACAACAGTATAGCGTCCTCTCTATACTGTTCTTTTTATTTTCTTAAGTATTAATAAATAAATCAAATATTATTGTTATTTAAGTCAGAGAGTTAGAAAACTAAATAGTACTTTCGCTGAATCTATAGGTTGTTGCTATTTTTAGATGAATTGATGTTAATACTGGAAACATCAGGGTTTATAGGACAAGAGTTTGGGGAATATATAGGCGACGGATGAATAACTTGCAGGAGTGTACGGTAGAATTTAGAAGGAGCGCAAAAATCCAAAGAAAATGTACAAGCAACCGATAAAATTGTGCCCTCGCATTATAATAAATAGACCTTTAAACTGCATGAGATTTGTCCGTAGACTATTGCTTATAAGAAAGCTTTTTTATGTTTAAATATAAAAATTAATTGCTTTTCCTGTTCACTGCTACCGACCCTAGCTAACATGCAAAAGTGTTGCGAAATACTAAAATATTCACTTCCAAGCTCCGCCCACATTACTACAATGTTGCACAGACACCATAACAATCATTATAGACGAGCTTCTCGTATTTTCCAACGTTCAACAAGAATATAATATTTATTGTAATACTTATTCTATTAACATCTTTCTAGACATTTGAGCGTTTATATAAACTAAACCTGTATATGAGCAGTATAGAAATCGAACTCACTTTTAACTACTCATTTTTTATCATTTTTTTGATCCGACCATGTGGCATCTAAGCCCTTTGCACGTTATGAACAGCAACTATGTATAACGACTCTTCATTTTATGAGTAATAAACTTAATGAACTTTTGTGAATGTAGTCTACTTTTTATAAACTAGATTTCCGTAGTTTCCGTATTACTTTCCTTTTTCTAGTAATCGTAATTTATTTATATTATTTGGACAGAATTCAATAAGATCAATTATATCTGACCCTCCATACTTCGCGGTATAATTACAACTCGCGATTGAACACTATTCCAAACACAGCGCGCTGCTATTTTCGAAAATGAGGTGGTGTTTTATTTAGACCACCGCGCTGGCCAAGCAGCGCAGCAAAAATGAAAATGCCACCTGTCTCTCATATGTGAGACAGAGATTTTGAGGAGATTTTAAACCTTTTCAATGTAATTTACCCAAAAATACCAAAACCCTTATTCATCACTTACATCTCTAGCGGTACCGCCTTGTTTTACAGTCATCTATTTCAAATTTCAATAACCAGGGATGCTCAGGGCCGGCCCTGTCTTTGGCGGGGTTCTGTGCTGCTTATGGTTAGGCTTATTTTTAGATATTAATTTCATTGCAATATGTCTTGTTGGGTTCGTAGAATTATGCATAATACTCATATCTTGTTTTTTTTTTATTTTACTATAATTATTGCAATTTGCATATATATATATATATATATATAGTCTGTTTTAAAACCTTGACTGCAAGCGTCGTTTGTAGTTAACGTGCCGCTATTACCGGCTCTATAAGGGAAAGAGGCATTTTGCCCGAGTAAAATTGCACTTTTGAATACGAAGCCGGTCGTCGCGGCACGTTAACTACAAACGGCGCTTGCAGTCTAGGTTTAGAAACAGACTATACATATATCTATTTTAGTTCTGCAATGGCCGACCACTTGTCAAGCTTCGCAGATATTGACCAACAACAGCACATTCAGTAAGTAAAGGGTTTCGTTTTAACTGTTTCAATCGATAGAAAACATGATTTGAAAAGGTAATATTGAAAATATCCTGAAAAGTTGGAAATTTGGATCATATTTTGGGCCGGCTCGGGAATACCCCTTCAGTACGTCTATAAAAGTTATATTTAAGTGTTTATTTGTAACATATTGTCAAGGAAGATTTATATTAGAGCAATGATATATCTGGATTTGGTCAGCTATTTTGACGGGCCTTATTTTACTCACATTATGCTTGTACAGTACTTAATATAGATTTATAAACATAATGTATTTATTATCAAAACTGACCGTATAACTATTAAGATAAACTTTTTAGCAATGGAATTTTCATTCTAAAGGACTTTCTAGTCCTTCCAATTGGTTCTATGCCAGCCCAACTTCATCCAAGAAACGAGGATACGACTGTATGCTTAATGGAAGATGCACAAGGTTAATAGATTAGCAAAAAGTTAATACTGTTATTTTCAGGTAGTAATAAAAATAGTTAGCTTTAAGAAAAATCTCTTCAAGTGTAAAGAGGCCGTTTCTTCTTTGTATTTTCATGTGAAAGTTCCGTATTTAGCAAACTGTTAAGAAAAAAGTGGCGCAGACTGGGCATTTAACATTTAAACACCGTTTCTTTACTTTTGAGATCGACTATAATTGAATAGGTAACGTAAAACATATAACAAAACGATCTGCCAAGGTTGAAATCATACATAGACTGTGAGCGCCGTTTGTGCCGATATAACCGGCTTTATGAGGGAAAGAGCAATTTTGCCGGAGTAAAATTGCACTTTTGAACGGGCAGCCAGTCATACCGGCACGTTAACTACAAACTGCGCTTGTAGTCTACGTTTAGAAACGGGCTTTAGTTCATCTCAAGACCTAGGTTTCCATCACAGTGTTGTAAAAACCGACTGTAAAATCGGTCGACGTGGT
>JAQGAV010003449.1:0-12452 GCA_034691345.1 Phasmarhabditis papillosa | reverse complement strand
GGGTGACCGTTACAGCAGACAATTCTAATAAGAAAGTGAAAAGTAACAGACAAAAAGGATTAGTGTCAGAGGATTTGCAAGAGTAACAGCATAAAATTGGTAGTGTAAAAATGATAACAGTAAATTGTGGTGTTGGCTTAATTTCACACATACAGTATATCCTTGGGAGAGCAATTAAGTTAACATTGATCTTAAAGGGAAATCATCTTGATAAACGTAAAACATCAGATGATATACATGTTAGAAAAGGGTATTCATCAACATTACACTTTAGTTTGTTTGTTTGTTTGTTGTTTCGTACACCCGAAGACTAAATGCTCGGAAGATTCCGGACAGCAGAGACGGCTTCTTTCTAACATTCATTCTCCGGGTGCACCAAACATGAGATAAATAAGCTGCTGGTTTCCAAAGTCTTCTGCAGCTACGAAGAGTCGAACCCACAGTCTCAATTCCTCACGGATTCAGAGACCGCTGCTCTAACCACTAGGCTAAAGCACCCGCTCTTATTTATGAAGCTAATATGTAGTATCGAATTGCTTCAAAGTAGATAGTATATTATTTAAATGCTGCAAACTTTAAGAAAGTATAATAAGAACGCTATGCTTATGTTTGGTAGCTTATCCTCTAAGGATGTGACAAGAAAAAACAGGAAGGTCCGATTTTGTTTGCGGGGTTCTCAGACGGATTATGTCAATTAGCAGCCTGCAAAGGGCAGAAATCAAGAGTTCCAAACAGAAAATAGGAAATTGGCTTAAAAGGGAAATATATTTCGAATATTTCGAAATTTTTATGCAACTTGTGAATGTTCAGTTTAGCTTACTATTAGGCTTAATCAGTAGTATTGTGCTGCAAAGTTTCAGCTTTTCCCCACGAAACGGTCGGCGTAGTTGGTGAATTCGGGAGTATATAAGGTACCGAAAAGAACTGCTACGCTGAACATGGTGCATGGGCCAGGAATCGAGCCCGGGCCGCCCACCTGGCAGGCGAGCATTCTACCACTGAACCCCCGGGCTGAAGCAGTCGGCGTAGTTAGTGAATTTGGGACTATATGAGGTACCGAAAAAAACTGCTAAGCTGAAAAAGTATAGTAGTATTTTGAAAAGTTGGCTGTGGTATCTTTTGAGGATGTGAGCCAAAAAAAACACAAGAAGGTGCGGTGCGAATTTGTTTGCGGAGCCCTCAGATATCCGAACCAATTATTGATTAATATTGGAAGTAAAATATTTATAGAAGCTTTATTAAGATTATGAAGTAATGAAACAAAACGAACATGTGTGAAACAGTTAGGAAAATTATTACCTATACCAAATGCTCAATACTGGAAAACAAACAAAATGGAAAATCCATCTTATTTTTTCCCTCCCCAATCGCCAATAAGCCCATCATCTAAGCGATTTTCTAGTGGAGTGATGTGACACACATTGAATTCTAACACAACGGTTATAGGATCTGATGGAAAGCAAATCTGAAAGAATTGAATTGTTTGGTTAGGCAGGAACTAATTTTATAGTTACCATGATTGAGGGTGCAACAGCCAAGAAGTTAGAGCAGCGGATATCTTTTCCTCTGTGGAATGAACACTAGAATACGGGAATCTTAATGGAACCGCCTCGGCATTCGGCATTAAATAACCTGGAAAACAAAACCGAATCCTGTGTAAAAGAAGTAAAATAATATTTCTGATATATGTAATTCATGAAAACAATAACTATTTTGGTGTCGTTGCGTGTTAAGTGCGTTGATTTGATAAATGAAACTTTCTACTCATTTTTTTAAACGCGATGCCGAAGGAAAACAATTTCTGGGCAGCGGGCGCGTGAATTAAATTAATTTATCGCTGAGGGCTGATGTGCCTTTTTAAGACTAACAGTCGCCAGCAGTCAAGCCCTCAGCAATCAACTAATTAATTTATGCGCCCGCTTCCCATCTCTGCAACGGCGCACAGACCGTAGATTTGAAGACAGACTGTAGTATCCCCCGTAATCATTAAAAAAAATTAATGAGGGAAAAACTAACTTGACACTGATTTTTCCTAATCAATACATTTCTCGGATTTCCCTCTTCATAACGATAACTGTCAAAGGTGCAAACAAGTCCCGTATGAATGGACCGAATCCTGTCTTCTACATTTTGGAATGAATCGTCTATTAAAGCAGATTCAATCAATACTCTTTTGGCGTTATTTCCTCTTTTATTAAAATCTAAAAAGTAGAAGTAGTTGCCCATAGCCTTAGGGAAGATAACTTTCAAACCTTTCATGGAAGGTCCCGGCCCGGCCCGCCGACTTTTCCCAAAAGCAAGGCGTCGGTCCGACCAGATGAGAAGTCTGAGAAATGTTGTCTTTAATTTTATTTGAACACTATTATTGTATTGTGAATAATATGTTTACTATATATGGTAGTTTGGACTCCATTCAAATCAAACCAAGCCCTGTGAGTTTGCTGAGGTTAACCGATCTTAACCACCCATCTATAATGTACATCGACCATTAAAATATTAAGGGATATATAATATTTGTTAATGCTAACTACAAATGTAATAAGTTTGAAAATTTAGAAGCATCTTTTGTCAGCTGGGCCCCGGCTCGTCATACTTAGCCGACTTGAACTCTCTAGCTCAGATGCCCGGCTCCCACTCAGCTCAATCAATTTGATAACGTCCTTCACTGTAAACGGAAAGTTTTCTTCTGCCCCAAAATTAATCTTAAAGCGCTGACAATTTTTGACAACTTTCAATAGGAATTCATCGCTTACTGAAGGATATTTAAAATTTGAAAGTTCTCCATTATTATATAGAGTTAGTTCATTCCAGTGTCGGATGACGAGCATCTGAAAGTTATACAAATTAACCAGCCATTTCTTTGTAGGAACAATATAAACAAATGATAAGTAATGACAGGGGAGTAGTAGCTCAGCTGGTTGCGCACCGGCCTATGAATCCGTGAGGAGGAAAGGTTGTGGGTTCGATCCCTCCCCCCGTACAAAGCCTGATTGAGCAACCGTGGGATGTATGCTTGAATGTTCTCTTATGATTTCCGCAAACCGACTTCTAGCTGTACCAAGGATGGATAGAATAAGAAGAACACCCGTCATGTGATATACATTGAGAACTTTTTTAAGTAGTGAAATGTTAGAATTTGTTAAGTATTTAACTATATTTCATTCACCTCAGGTTGGAAAAAAGTTTCCGTGCTGTTTTGCGAACAAACAACGCTATAGTTTTGTAGTTTTTTACAGGAGCCAATAAATTGTCTAACTGAAACTTTTGAACAGGATACATTCTTTGTGGATAAAGAAAATGTTGCCATATCACTGAAAATAAGATTTTAATAGAAGAAAAAGCCGTCGTGATAGAAACTACTACGCTTGTAAAAAGATCTTATTGGGTGCAAAAACAAACCGACCAGATAAAAGATAATCTCGTGAAAGCTGTTTTGCTAGATTAAACACGTTTGACTGGTAACAACAATTCGTAGACTCGACACTTGGCACCTCGATGTGTTTTATATAATCTTTGTTCAGCGTAGATAGTCTTTTCAGAGCCACAATTAGGCCCTGATTCAGCTACCTATGCCGACTGTTTCAACACCGGTGGTTTGGTGGTAGAATGGCTCGCGGTAAGTTTCAGCTATAAGTTTCCCAACTCAAGATGCAAACGAGATTTCGTTAAGAGATTCATGGACAGAAAGTGTTAGAAAAAACTACAACGAGGGTTTATCTTATCTACAATATTTCCCGAAGGCTTAACGAAGAACATAACGAACATATAACCGAAATATATCCGAAGTATAACCGAAGTGACGTAACCGGACAATTTAGATCTTTATGAAATTGGTCCAAATTACGTGCGAAAAAGGTGTAACTTTGCAGCATAATCTAATCTAGATGTATTTTTCATTGAAATCTTTGAATATAATTTACAACATGATACCAATATTAAAATCAATCAACTAACCGTAGACTTTTTATGTTTTTCCAAAACATCGTAAAAAGTGCATCTTCGATTATATTACAAAAGGCAGAAATTCTGAGAGTGTCGTTCAACTGAAATTGGAAATTATACGGCAAGCAGGGTCGCCTGGCCCCGAAATGGCTTTTTCTCAAAAAAGACTATTCTTCACGGCTCGCCAACAGAAACAGTGGTGTTGAAGGACTGTGCTCTCACTTTTGAATTAGAGTACATTTTCCTCTGGAAAGCTTTGACCAAATCATTGAGCCTTTCCAATGATATGTACATTAACAAGAATTGCTCACCAAAATGCATGGGTATGAGCATCAAGATTTCACCATTTAAATTTGCTATGTCCCGTTATCTAAGGGCACGGCGAGCCGCGTCTTTTATGCTAACTTTTATATTGACACGGATTTGATAGATTTTTGAAACTACTTTTTCTTTACAAGTCACATCTTTACCAGCTATTTCTACATAGTCTCAAGGAGAATGTTTTAAGTTGAACCAAAGTTTTTGAAACTGAACACGTACCGCAATCTTCTTCAGCATCCTATCAATAATATTCAAGTATAGTCCATTGCTCTTATCAAATTTTTGCAAGAAGGCTGTTTTCCCATTTTGAACTAGATTCGGGTGACAATTCACTGCTTCAGGTTCAAAGACAATCGCTTAAGACCATATTGAATAAGAAGTTATGTTAAACGAAAGCAACGTTAAACTGAAATTTTAAATTAAGCTCATGTTCAAGACGATTCCAGGCCTCGGCAGATGGTGTCACATGACATGACAAGAACAAAAATGATGGGTGGAAACTAACTTCCGAGGCCTGGACGATTCAAAGAAGTGTTTGTTTATATTGTTGTTTTCTAAAATTTCCTATCTGAAATCAAAGTCTACTATTGTCGGCGGACTAATCTCTTGCGGTTAAAGGTCTAACAAATTAAAAATAGAGCATATATTTGCTCTAAATTTGCTCAAATTGCTCTAATAAGCTCTAAAAATTTGCAGTTCGTACCGTAACCTCTTGCAAGCGATTGGTCCACTGACTATAACATTTAGTTGTACAGTCAGAAATTAAATAATTCGTGTAATTAGGAAAAAAAGCATAAACACTTTTAAAATTGTGAAAATATAAACTCACAATATGTGCTTGATTGGAAATCGTGTGCCAGTGTCATAGGCCTTTGAAATGTTGTCAATTCGCCTGTTCATTTTTCTGAGTTTAACAATAGATGGATAGTTGTTATACTTAAGAATACTCGCCGCCATTTCGTCAGGTAATGATAACAAATCCATGTTCAAACACAAATTCCTAGGTTATAAAGTAAATATAAATACATTTGTAGTTTATAAGTTTACATTAGTTCAAATAAAGCATTGTCAGGCTGTGTAAAATTGAAATGACAAAACAATTTTATATGAAAAAAGAAGAATAAACATATTTGTTAGAATGTAAAATTCAAATGATCCCTAATAGTCAACATGCCAAAGTTTTCAGCGATACATCGTAAGGTAAGGGACTACTTTTTTGAAAGATTTCTAATATTTCCCAATAATATTTTAGTGAAAAGTTATTACAAACAGAAACAGCGGTAAATATATTTAGACAGTATAGGATATATTTGTTTTCATTTAGAAATTACACAAAGTTGTCCGGAAGTAGGAAAAAAGGTATAAAACCTCAAAAAATGGCCCTTAATCAGGCTTAATGAGAGTATAATAACTTGGATAATATAGTCTATAACAAAAAAGACTTCAGAGGGCGATGATATACATAGGCTTCCGCAATTGCGTATTTACCTTTTCTGGACATGATACAAAATCAAACTAGTACAATAATATTATTCTGACAACAAGCAAAATTGTGCATCGAACCATATTATGGAAGTTTAATTTTGCCACTGAATGAGCGATTTTTTATAAACCTTAAACAGCACGGCTCACTAGACTCTTTTTTGTTATGGACTATGCCTACACAAGTGTTACAAACTATATTGAACCTATAATAATTAGCTCATATAATGAGAAACAAGTTACTACCTATCAAAAATATACTCTTATTTATTAACTCACACTTTTATAACTGGAATTGTATTGTGATATTTACAGACATTGTAAAAATAGTGTACTAGTAAAACCCTATATAAATGTTAGCCTAACAAAAAGAAAGAACAGTTTACTTAATTGAACTACATGAGAATATAAGAATAAAAATAATACAACAACGAAAATTTAGTTTGCATTTGCAAGATTTTAAATATTTTCCTCAAATAATTCAAGTGTTTTCCGCGATTGTTGACGTGATCCAACGCAAAGGTCAATACACAATCTCATGGAGAGCGTCGGCAAACTGTAATCTGTTTGAAAGCGAACATAAATAATTAATCATATGTAACTTATTTATGCTCGTTGTTGTTTTTGTTAAAGATTACAATTAGTGGTGTGCGGGATCTCTCCCGAATCCATCTCGAAACCCGGATCCAGGCCTTTTTTTGGCCCAAACCCTTCTCTCCCGAATCCCGGGAAAATGTTTCCCAATTACGAATCCCATTCGCGAATCCTGGGCAAAAAATATCAATTCCGAATCCCGTTCCCGGATCAGACCTTTTTCAAAAATGCGATCCCGCACACCACTGATGACAATTAAGTTTCGATGTAGTCGTTTTACAACTAGTGACAAAGAAAAGTGTAATTGTCTTGCCCAAGAGTTTCCCAAACCAATATTTTGTACAAGGTGGTATTAAGTCGTTGTGTTTGAAGGGCGAAATCGTTATCGGATTGTCCTTATCCATACTAATACAAACTCTTTCAGTTCTCTCGCCCTAGCTGGGGGCTTGCGACCCCAGACCCCTGCACGCGTATTGTTCCCTCGCCCTGCACGCGTGTTGCTCCCTCCTTGTATAAGGTGGTTTTTAGTCGTTGTGTTTACTGATACAAACTCTTTCAGTTTCCACATATCAAATCACAAAATATAAAATTTGAATTTGAATTTGAAAGTGTAGCCTAAGGCATATTCGTGTACTAACGTGATAAATGTACTGAGTCTGTTGCTCTCTTCGAGAAGTTATTTATGATGTTAGATTTATTGATAGGTAACCCGACAAGTATTTACTTATGTTACTCCCTTCAGTTCTGGTCCCATGAACTGAGGGGAGTTTCATTCTTAAACATCTGGGCGACATGAGTTCTCATTCTAGCTAAGGTTTCCTAAGAAATATATAATGAGAACTATAAAAAGCAGAATTGCTTGTTTTCCATTCACTCCAGCTGGCTCATAAACATCGCACTAAGATTCCCTGCAACTTTTCTGCATGAGAAATCTTCTTAGTAGGAACTATGAGTTTTGTTTATATATAAGAACTATTCTAATATAGTCTAACATATTTCGTATTAAAGAATACAAACTAAAATCCAGTGGATTTTATAAACAGGTTGGTGTTTTTGTCCTTGCCGATTTCAACTGTTTGTTCAACAACTTTATTTCAACTATCATCGTGTCACAATCCATCAGGATGTTCTTTTAGGCTATATATAATCAGATTCAAAGTAATAAGGCCGTGTGTGCTGCATATTTCGTCATTTTTAACACTGCGCCTGCTGGCATTCTACGGGCGCGATATCAGCAGATTGCAAAATTGCCTTACTCTGACAAAATATTGCAGCACTCCTGCTTATTAACACGGCCATATTACTTTTGAATCCGACTACACCGGGATTACTTTTTGCTTAAGTGGAAAACTATGCACAAGGGCCCAAAGATATTGTTTGCCGTAAGCGACGTTTATAAATTACAGAACTCACCGAATTCCATAAAACCATCTTGTGGTTGTATTGAAGGATCATATCCAAAAGTCTCAACAATAAATTGAATCAATTTTCTTTCAGACTGTGAAATGTTTTCTATTCTCACTATTCTCATGATTATTCCATACCTATTGGCCTTAGCTACAGTAATCGCTAAATGCGGCAAAAAACCACAGAAATCAAAAAAAGGAACATCCGGCACAAGTATGTTATATTTAATAGAAACCACCAAATCTAAGGAGCTTAACCATGGCCTGCAGGGTAACAGAAAACAGACGAAGCCTATAGTCGGATTCAAAAGTAATACGGCCGTGTTAATAAGCAGCAGTGTTACAATATTTTGTCAAGTTTGCAATTTGACCGTGCGGGTAGACGTTTTACGCAGTATAGACGGCCTTATTACTTTTGAATCTGACTATACAATTCAAGTATATTTGCACTCCTTTTTTAATTCTGAATAAATTTAATAAATATCCATATCATTTTTTGACATTTCAGCAACTCCTCCGGTACCCTCTGGCGGCGGCGGCGACGGCGATATGGAAACACTGGCCAATGTGAAATCGAACTGGGGAGAAGTACAGAATGTTCAGGGAAAGAAAAAATAAAATAGAAATAAAGATGATTTCTACTGTGTTGTTTTGTTACAGTTTGTATTAAAAGGTTTTAGGCCAAACTGAAAGTTGTTTCAACTTAACAATTGAGTTCGAAAGCATTCTTCTGGCCAAATATTCAGAAAAAAGTATTTATGCTCGTTGTCGTGACGAGTATCACGATGCTGACCAATACGGCAATGTCGGCCTGGCCCGGTCAGGCCAGCTTATCAGCTCTGGGTTAGGATGCGGGGCCGAGAAATGGCGAGCTGGCTCAGAGTCTATCAACAGCAACCGGTCGATGCACCATGTTTAAACTTTAGTCCTATAAGGTTTAATATATTATTCTGATACACTATTTTCCCCAAAGGTACATCATGCCTGCTTACGACTTTGTTATACAGTCTAACATATATATTGCACAAGTTGCTAACCCTTCATATCCTCTCTCTATTGCTTGTCACCTATCAACTTGGTTGCTGTTGATAGAAGTGAGCTAGCTCGCCATTTATCGGCCCCGCATCCTAACCCAGAGCTGATAAGCTGGCCTGGCCAGGCCGGGCCAGGCCAACATAATGGTCAGCATCTTGATACACGTCACGAGACTCGTTATTATTTCTGATGACGATCTCAGTTAAGTTTCCTTGTCCTCGTTTTACAACTAGTGACAAAATTAAACATTTATTTGTCGATCAAAAGAATTTCCCTAAACAATCTTTGGTACGGGTGGAATTAAGTCTTTGTGGTCATGATTTTTTAAACGGCCAAATCGTTATCCGATTGGTCTTATAGTTAGCCATACTTATGCAAACTCTTTCAGTTTCCACATAGCAAATCACAAGACTTTTTTTTCGCTATTCTAATCGAGTCTATAAATGGGATCCGACCTGGGCCCCGCCCGGCCCGCCGACTTTTCCAGGGATGGATGGTCTGTGTCTATACATCAAATTTGAACAGAGACAAACAAAACAGTGTATATTGATTTAAATTTCATTTCATCAAAGTCAATATTTATAGTCTATAGCATATTCATTTTTCTAGGATTCACATTCTGTTTCCGTTCTGAGCATTGTCCTCATACTCCATGAAATCCTAAACAGCAAATTATTATTATTATTATTATTATTATTATTATTGTTATTCAGGACGACATAAATAAAACATAATTTCAATAGTGGATTATGAGGCCGTCTACACTAACAAGTTTGTAAGCCTTCAACCATTTCTTGACAGGGACTGCCAGGAGTTTAACATGCACCGGTAGGGAACGGGTTCGTCTTTCCGGAATAGGATAGGAAGCTCCAAAGAAGAAAAGAACAACGGATATGTACCCTCCATCTAGAATATGGCGCCCCAGGTTGTGGATGGTTTTTCTCCGGGCTTTGTTAATGGATTGTTTTGTATCATTATACACAATTGTGACTATATGAAGTAATTGTTTTTTATTTAATAAACTTGTTAGTTATTCATTAAGGTTTTTATCATTTGAATTGTGATTCTTTATTTGCTACGATTAAGTTCGAAGGCCTAATTCTCATTTTATACGTTCATAAAAGAACAGGATAGGTTGCACGTGGATGTTACCACTGAAAGAACTTACAATTAGAAAGGTTGCGCTGACCAAAAGTGCTTTCAAATGAACATCCAATTCAAGTGGAACTGAAATAAATTAAAGATTATCGCTAAGTTTTTGGTTACTTGATGCATTCGCAATCCGGTCTTCCGGTGGAAACAGTATGCCCAAATGACACAAAATATGCTATAGCATATAATAATCTAAGTAATAATACTGCTTGCATAATATTGATAGATATAACTCACAATTAACAAAGAAAGTATCTGCGTCTGTGTACATTTCCTTGGCCATTCCACCCCATTTCTTAGTAATTGCACCTACTGGAGCCATATCCTTAGTTCCCTAGATCTAAAATAAGTGCAAATAACCTTTCGAAGTATGTAGAGATGGACATTTTGGGATGGATCCAATCTAGTCCAGCTCAGCTTAGTCCTAGCATATAGAAATCTGAGCCTAGGCCAGCAGAGTTAGGCTGACCTAAGAGCTCACTTTACCCAGCCCAGCAGCCCATATCTACTAGGAAGTAATGCAGCCAGAAATAACTTTTAAAGAATAATATTAAGTATCTACGACTAAACCCCGTCTTTTTCAACAATGGTTTATATATGCTATGTACAATTTTAGCAAAATAAAGACAAATTTAATAAAAAATATAAGAAACTAATTTTTTACTGATCTTTGGTGAAGTATTATTTTCCACTTCCGCACACACTTCGGCGGTTTTGGTACGGACTATATTTATACATTTTCAGTAAAATAAAAACATACGGGATAATTATGATCACTACAGCAACAAGTACAGAGAGGGCCATCGATGCCGAACATTGGCTCGCCGGCAATGTTCTTTACAATAAATTGAGATGACAGCAAGAAGTAACTTGAACAATGCGACCAACTTAAATGATTATTTATGTCTATTAAATGTGTAACTGAGGAGATGTGCAGTCTTTACTCGGATTCAAGTGTAATAATACAGTTTAACGTGCCCATTTTTGGGTAAATTGCGTCCATTTTAGTACTCATTAATCCGACTATGTCACACGTATTGCCAATTTTGAGATATCGAAATTCTCATGCAATGGCTCCTTTCTTTTATTCCAATCTCGGAACAAACGGTTCCACCGTGCTAATTCCCATAAAAAGATTAAACACGGTTGCTATAGAAGCTAAAGTTTCCATCTCGATTAAATATACTTTATAACTAGAGCTTAATTAAAGAGTACCACTTGTCCTGGAGGACATTCCAGTACACATTCATCTCCACAGCAGCCATTACATCCGCAACAATTAGCTCCAGTACAACAGGAATAGAGACGGTGAACCATGATAACAGGCTGGAGAGGGGAGAAATTTAGACTTTACACATTTTAGAAATAAGTGTAATTAATTTTAATGGTTGTTCAGAACCTTTTTGAAGGCAACATTTGGCAACACTCCGAATCGAGGAAGGCACAATGGAGTCTAGTTTTTGAAACAGACTATTCTTCTCAATTATTAATAGGGGCGTGGTGGCACAGTGGTTAGAAGCTTCGCCTCATAAGCTAGAGGTCGATGGTTCGAATAATAAGCATTCTGAAGGGTCGGTTCTTGCCGGCCAATTGACGAGCGGCAAACGAGGAATTCTCATAGGCAAAATAAGCCTGAATATATAAAGATATTTATTTGAATTTTGAAAGAATATACATTAAAATACATTAAAATAAGATACTATTTGCAGCACAATAATTGCCCTTTTTTTTAATTTTTAATTTAAATTTTTTTTATTCATTTTTAAATTTCTAAAGTTTATCTAGTTCTGAAATATTTATTTCCTCCAGCGATTTTTGGTAAATTTGTAAAGAAACTTGTAAATTGAAATAAGATCAAATCATAAACCTGTCCAAAGTCTTAGGTATTCCTTAGTTTCTGGGCTAAACTGGGTATAGTCAGCGCCGAAAGTACTGATGGAGTGTTAAGAATTCAACGCTCGTCTGAGCCCCTTCTGCGAGCACCGCGCCAGCATCTGCCGGCTACTCTCCGTACAATACTGTACTTTGCAAGTACGCGCGTGCAATTTGCCTGCTGGTGTGGTGTTGAAAATCCTTTAAATACGCAAGTGACACTCCATTATTACTCTCGGTGCTGACTATACATAACCGGCCCGTTGAAGGACTGAAACCTATTATCTACCTGTTGTCCAGCGGTGTTACACAACGAATATCTGTTTCTGGTTTCGATACCGGTGAAAACTTCCAACCATTCGACCAACTAAAATTATTATTTTTGTAAGTAATTAAATATAATAATAAAAAAAATAAAATAATTAAATATAAGTAATTAAATACAAATCGCCATGTTATTATTATTTATTCCGTACGTAATTACGTACGATTCGTGACGTGTAATCGTTAGGTTTCCACCCTGCCTTTTAGCTAAAGGAGTGAATTTTTACCCTGTTGAATATTTCTTAATAAAGGTTAGTAATTGTACATTGGTTTATTATTTGTCAATTCTCTGTTCGGCTACCAGTCAAGGAAGGCCAAAGGTTA
>JAQGAV010003448.1:0-12454 GCA_034691345.1 Phasmarhabditis papillosa | reverse complement strand
TTGAAAATAAGATAAATTACTTTTTAGTAAACGATGAGGAGTTTCTGACTGTTGCCAGGTACATCTAAAAGTAAATGTTACAGAAAGCTGTAGATAGAAAGTTTCCTGAAGGAGTTAGTACCTAGAAGTTATCGCTAAATTTGAGGGGGATAAGAATTTTAAGCAAATAAGTTACAAACTCTTGTTGACCAGTACGAGCAAATTTACTACTAGGGACGAGCAAAAACTGCCCTAACTTGCGGGTACCCAGTAGTAATCGCTCGCACCCAGTAGTATCTGGTAAAACCAGTCGTAATAGCTCGTACGCAGTCGTAAATTGCTGGTACCGGGTCGTATTGCTCGTATCTTGTCAACCAGAGCAAGTTTTGTTACAGACCACTAACACAACGCATCAAGTATATTGGAGGAGTTACTCTGGCAAAACCCGGCAAGCTGGACGAGGTTCGTTTACTCTCTTAAAAGTAAAGCCGAAACCCTTGATCCAGTTTTTTGAATCATAAAGAGCAGTGCAGTACATTTATATTTTCCTGACCTCTGGTTTCTAATAATTTGCAATGTTTCAGAAGTTTTCTGAAGTTCTCTCTCGTTATCCTAAAACAGTTCTTATTAGTTTCGGATCATTGGCAAAGACATCTAATATGCCGGATAGAATAAAACAGGTATGTAGAATTCCAAAGTAAAAAATCTGATTTATAAAAATAAAAGGACCTACAATAGGTCCTTCTATTTTTATAAACCACCTACTTCGGTGGTTTCAGGTCACCTACTTCGAAACACTTATTCCTTGGCAAGTTTGATACATAACTATCTTCGAAAAATAACACTAGAGAAAGAAATACAAAATATTTATTTTAAATGTTTTACATTTATTATAATAGAAGATTCAAATATATTGTGATTGATGCAGCTCAATAGCCTATTCACAGTTGAGAAACATTTGCTTCCACCACTAGAGATATGTATAGCCCATAAAAAAAGACTGCGGTGCGCGGTGTTGTTTAAGGTTTCAAAAATCGCTCGTTCCGTGGCAAAATTAAGCTTCCATTATATGGTTTGATGCGCAATTTTTTGTTTTATGTCAAAAAAGTATTATTGTATTGGTTTTATTTTGTATCATGTCCAGAAAAAGACAAATACGCAATTGCGGAAGCCTATCTATACCACGCTCTGAGTTCTTTTGCTTCTTATAGACTATACACAAAAGGTGTTAGTTCTGTGTTCACAAATGAACATCCTAAATACTATCTTCGAAAAATAACACTAGAGAAAGAAATACAAAATATTTATTTTAAATGTTTTACATTCATTATAATAGCAGATTAGAGAAATCATTGCGGTCGACAAGGCTCATTAGCCTAAACTCAGTTGAGAAACATTTGCTTACCAACGTTAGAGATATTGATAGACCATAACAAAACAAAAGACTGCAGTGCGCAGTGTTGTGTAAGGTTTCAACGATCGCTCGTTCTGTGGCAAAATTAAACTTCCATTTTAGGGTTCGATGCGCAAGTTTTGTTTGTTGTCAGAATAATATTATTGTACTAGTTTTATTTTGTATAATGTACAGAAAAAGACAAAGGCGCGATTGTGTAAGCCTATGTATACCACTGCGCTTTGCGGTCTTTTGTTTGTTATAGACTACAACGTAATACGATAAATATTTTAAACCCTAACCTTGATAATAACATAAGTATCTGATATTTTACTTCAGGGTATTCTGAATGTGGCAAAAGCCCGTCCCGAGGTTCAGTTTATTTGGAAAACTGACGAAGTTGACCTTCATCTAGGCGATAACATCAAGAACCTTGTAACCTCGAATTGGATGCCACAGAAGGAACTTTTAAGTAGGTGTATGTATAGTCGGTATAGTCTGTAACAAGAAAAAGGCTGCACGGTGCGGTGTTATAAAGGTTTTCAGAAATTGCTCAATTTTGGTCGAAAGTAGATGTTCTTGGAATGATTAGAAGCGCAATTTATTGCCTGTTACTAGAAAAATATCATGGCGTCTTTTTGCGATGGTTTGATTTCATAAAACCTGAATACGTAATTGCGAACGCCCTGATTTAACACCGCACCTTGCAGCCTTTTTGTTGTTACAGAATATACACACAATTCTGCCGTACCGATCCTATTTTGACCTTTCTTAATTTAACTGAGCAACAACTTCAGTTTGAACGGTATTTTGTTTGAACACTGTCACCATTCTATCTAACCTTTTCCCTCATTGATAATGCGGCTCATTTTCCCGTTGAGACCACCATTCTCGTTAAGTCCGCGACCGCTTTTTTTTCAGCTTTTTCTTCTAATGTGCCGTATAATCGCCGAATTTACATAATCACAGGGGTGGCATTTTATATTACCGAGAATTGGCATAAATGCACTACCAGTTGCAAATTCTATTCTAAACTGAAAATGGACTCAAACGAGACTCATTCTTCTAATACTGCTATAAGACCTAATAACAACAATAATGATAAGAAAAAAGAGGTACGTACTAGGGACTCGATTTGATCGTTAGTTAATAAAACTGGAAACGATTTAATAATTTATAAACTATTTATCTCACTCAAATTGTTTTAAAGTTCTGTTTTGGCCAACAATATTGCATATTGAGCCATAGTGATATAGTCGGATTAGAGTAATACGGCGAGGTGAATAAAATTGGGATTGCAGGCGTATTACAATATGTTGTCTGAGTAAGGCAGAGCGAAAGCAAGTTTTCAATCTGCTGATACCGCGCGCGTAGAATGCCAGCAGGCGCAGTGTTAAAAATTACCGAAATACGCAGTATACACGGCATTATTACTTTCGAATCTGACTACATCATGATCTAACCATAAGTATATATTGCTAATTTTGTTGAGCCTGGTTTTTGGCGCTGGAAAACCACAATGCCTATAAATAGAATGTTATGAAGCGCTGCTCCAACCCGGCTAAAGTATCAGTATTGCGTCAAAAACTGGTTCCACATTCCACAGTGACATTTTAATCCGTAGCATATTTTAAATGATGATCAAAATGTTACAATAATCGTTTTGATCAAACTTTGTTGAAGTAAGCGAAATAACAATCACAAAATACTTTTTGGTAAAACTATGAAACTGGGATATTGGCTCTTAATCGAGCAACTAACAATAATACATTTTTATTGAAATCATCTGCAGGGAACCGCACGATGGTGGAGAAACCGTTCGTTTCTAGAAAAGGCTCTAATGACAGCAACTTTATTACTTCTCATCTTGTGTATTGTACTCATAACTGTACTTCTGATATTGGATCGAAAACGAGGTACGAGTTCTTCTACTTTTCAGTCAAAATTGACTTCGGTCAGGTGACACTCTTGTACTTGAAAAACCGAAAATTTTGTAATTCAAAACAAAAAAAACTTATTCCTAACTAAAGTTGAATATTAAACAACCCGCCTGAGTTTGGGATGATATCTTTTGCTTTTCCTAAAAAAAAACTTTTTCTGGGAATGTCAAATTAAGAATTTCATCACAGGAGCTGAAGTTATTCGACCACTTTCATACATCTCATCTACTCTGCTGCCTGTAATTGTAACTACAGTATCCACAAGGGCTCCGCCCACAACTGAAGCTACGAAGCCAGTCTGTGTAACTCCAGGATGTGTTAGGGCGGCTAATAATCTGGTATGAACATCTGCTTGGAAACATAGATTCCTATAGAATAACAATATTTAAAAGAATAGAAAACTTTTATTTTGCGAATCTAAAAACTTGTCTTTGGAAGTTTAGATAGCAACTAATAATGTTATCTCACTAATAAACAACTAATAAACAAAAAAAGATTAGTGATCCTTATAAGAGAAATAAAAAAAAACTAATTTAGCTAAACGCAATGAACGAATCAGTTGACCCGTGCACGGATTTCTTCGAATTTGCTTGTGGTTCGTGGAATAAGGTGAGTTTAGTATATGAAATCCACAATCGACAGAAACTTTTTGGCATCATTCGTATTTGTTAATCTTCAACAGCCTTGGGTGAATATCAGTACAACTACAGTCTATAGAGTAGAAAAAACAAAAGACCGCAAAGCGCGGTGGTATACGTAGGCTTTCCAATTGCGTATTTGTCTTTTTCTGGACATGATACAGAATAAAACTAGTAAAATAATATTTTTCTGACATCAAACAAAAAATTGCGCTTTAAACCATATAATGGTTTACCAATTTTTCCACAGAACGAGCGATTTTACAAACTTTACACAACACCGCGCACTGTAGTCTTCTTTTTGTAATGGACTATAGCTAGGCTAAGCTTATTCTTTTAGGATCACCCTATTCCGGACGATATGCCTTCCTACGGAACCTTCCCACACGTTCGAGAGCAAGTTAGACTTCAGATGAGGGGTACATTCTATTGTTTTTTTATAAACAAAGAAGTTTTACATTATTATTTCCAGTTACATAATTATTGCTGAAAACTGATCTTTATATTAAGACTGAACCTAAATTTGCAATTCATCACCCCCAACCTCATTACTTATACATAACTTGTTCCGGTTTAAGCTCATGAATATCTTAGCGGCATCAAAACTTCAATATATCACACTTTATGTGAAAAAAAGTAACAATTAAAAACTTACTGAATTTAAAAGATGTGAAAGAGTATGAAAAACAGCATAAGAGCCCACCGGGCCCAAAACTGGCCCTTATGGTATTTGAGTAAAATGAGGAATTTCTCTAGAAAAAGGAAGAGGGAAGATGACAGTATCTGACTAGTGATCACTGTTATTATTTATAGCAAATTATGGAAACAATGATTCTTATTCAATATTTTCAGTTCTTCTTGAGAAAGATGAAGTTTCAGTCTCCAAATCTGTGAATAAGGCTAGAAGCACCTACCGATCTTGTATGAACACTACTCGGCTTGAGATGGATAAGACTACGTAAGTTGCATCATTGCTCACAGAGTAGTGTATAGTTTAGATCAGATCTCTCAACGGGCGGGGCCCAAAATATTCTCAAAAATTGACCTTCGTCCCGGTCCGGCCGTACACACCATTGACTCAAAACAAACCCTTACTAATTTTTGATAGGAAATGAAATTTTTTTTTAGATAGCTTGCATCAGCATGGTAAAGTCAAGTTAACCATATAAGGCATTATTTCCTATGTAAATTTATAACAATGATTCACAGTAAAGACATTAAAAACTTTTTACATTACCTAAACGATTTCCTGGTGATAGTTTTTTCAAAGGAAAATTCTTCTCAATATAAAAGTAGTCGAATTTTGCAGACCTCTTATCGAAACACTAAAGAACTACGGAAAATGGCCTCTAATTGACGGAGAAGATTGGCATGAGAACTCATTTGATTTAACAGGTGAGAAAAGTAGTCTGCTCAAACAGACTAGGAAACCCGTATAAAAAAGCTTATATACACTGGCGGCGGATTGGCCCAGTGGAAAGAAGCTTTGCCTCATAATATCATTCTCATTGGTCGATGGTTCGGATCCGCCGCCGAAGAAAGAATTCTTACAAATTACTTATTTGTAAATTTAATAATAAGTATAATAAGCAAATTAAAATGTGTTCTAGACCTTATGGCACGAAGTCGTCGTGAATACGGTGTAGACATCTTCTATCAACTATATGTTTATGCCGACGCCAAGAACACTACAAGGAATATTCTGTCGGTAAGTTTCTGACAAGAGGTCGGCAATTGAGGGCGAACCCCTTTCATCATTGAAACCACAATTTTATTGCATAGTATTGTTATACCTTATTATGAACTTTACAAATAAGCTTGCAAATCAACTGTGAAAATTTTATGTCCACCAATCTGGCAACAAATGTTGAAAATGAAGCCTTTATCGTGGTTTTTCAGATGGATCAAGGTGCTCTTGCTTTGGGTCGTGGTTCACGGGACTACTACCTAAACTCAACAATGTTCGCCACTCATATTCAAGCGTACAGGAATAGTATGATTGAGGTACTTAAAATTGTTGGTACATACAGTAACCTGCCGTTATTTTAGACCTTAAAAATTCTCTTCCGAGATATGAACGTATCGATCACTCACGAAGTTCTATTGAAGCATATTGAAGAGATTATTCAGTTTGAAACGGAAATAGCTAAGGTAGGCTAAAATAAACAGTTTGAAACTGAGAAAACAAATCAGGAGTGGAGTTTTGGCGGGTTGGGCTGGTCCTAAAATTTCAGAAACCGTCCGAACCGAACCAATAAGTACTTGTTACTTTAAATTTCCTAATTTTGTAACCTATCACCCATAACTTCTCCTGAAATGGTATCTTTTTCATTTTTCTCCCGGGAACAAAGACGAAAATATCCTAATGAACGTTACAATCTTACTGGTTCGATACAAACATATTTTATTCAAATTCAGTGATATGCCACAAAGACCTTAACAAATGAAAAAACCGTGCTCATTTGTTTTTTGTTTAGATCACTGTCGCTGAGGACGAAAGAAGAAATATCACTAGACTCTACAACAAGAAAACTCTAGCTGATTTAACTGAATATTTACCAGAGGTAAGTAACCTACATTTATAGGTAATTTGTTTTAAAAAAGAAGAGAAAACTGACCTGGGTTAATTGATATTGTTAGAGTTGAACAGTTCCGGTCCAAGAAAGCGAGTCCCAACTCCAAATGCAATCTTAAGCTAGGCCCGAACTCCGGGCTTGCTGCAAAATGGCCCATACGCCCAATTCTAGCAGGAGTGGGAATTTTGGAAGATGGGTCAGACTGGGGCTGGGCCGAGGCAAAAAAATGGTGGAATCGGGAAGTTGCGCGAAAAAGATGAGCCTATATCTGGGTGACTTTATGCCATCTTCAAAACTGTTAATACACTGTAATTTCACCAGATGTGGCCGACTTTTCAAAAGTATTATGGACATTGTACTTTGTATGTTTCAGGTTGACTGGCTACGTTTCTTCTCTATTATTGCTCCGGATGATATGAAGGATATGTTTACAAACGAGACTGAGATTGTAATTAATGAAATTGAATATATGAAGAAGGTATCCGATTCTATGATTTACAGTTCTCCTCTATTCTAGAACTGCTTAAATCTTTGGGCCGGGTTTTCTCGAAAATGGGACCTCCGCCGCCACTGGAAAAAATAGCAAAACATTTCTTTTTCTAATGCTAATCGACGTACGCCGGTCGATTTTCAAAATGCCACGGCAAGTGGGGGCCATTCCCTTGTAAGAACTACGCTAGAATGTTAGGGGTTTAATATTTATTACTTTCCGCAACGATATTTTGGATATGTTGTCTCTTTTCTGAGAACCTAAACCGGTGTATGCTGTGTAAAAAAGTTTTGATGACCTATAAATTATTTGGCAACTCTAGAAGTCTAATTCTGAAATTGTAGGTTTCTGAATTGCTAAAGCGCACACCAAAGAAGATGTTGGCCAACTATTTAATTCTAAGAATCGTAATGAACAATGTTCGTTACTTAGATGAACGCTTTGATGACGTTAGACATGTAAGTAACTATGATAATAGATATTTTATTATGTTCACTTACTTTGTCTCGGTAAAACAATAAAACTATTCTATTCTAACTATTCTATAGATAGGAATAACTCATCTTTAGGTTCTAATATTCAATGGTAAACCTCTTCCCAAATTGTTTTAAAACCAAAAGCAACTTGATTGTTTAGGATTTCGTTCGAGTAATGACAGGCCAGCAGCAGAGATCGCCTAGATGGAAAGACTGCACTCAGGTATTAACTAGAGGAGCAGTTAGTCAAGCTTTCACTTCTGACAGAATTTTACTTTTATGAAGTTGTAATTTTCTTTTCTACCTATGCAGGGTGGATCAGTGGTTTAGTTTTGTTAAAATAGAAAACAGTAGGTTTGGGTCTTTTTTTATTAGTAAACCGCAATATAGAACAAAATAAGTCGAACAAGTCAATAATATCGGTTCTGGGGGCGTGGTCTTTTGTGACCGCGGAGTGTGTGGGCATACTACCAGCACACTACGATTATCTCATAAATGATGTCTAAGTACTGTCAATAAATAACGGAAGAATCAGAATAAGCCGTATGAAGTAGCAAAAACAGCACACGATTTACGATATTTATTTCATAATCCTTATTTAGGTTCCCAGCTCAATTCTCCCACTGGCCGCAGGAGCCATCTATGTTGATGCACACTTTAAGGTTGAGGATAAGAAAGAAGCCATGGTAAGTTAGAAGCAAAAACATAAGTAATTATAGTCAAAGGAAGTCTGTTGTTGAACGCAGTAGACAATTTTATAGTTGTTATTTGAATATATTCTTTCAGCAAATGATCGGTCATCTCAGAACTGCCTTTATCGAACTTGTTAACGAAAATCAGTGGATGGACGATGCCACAAGAGTTACGGCAATCGCTAAGGTTCTTTGTTAAATATTATTTATTTTTATTTACAGAACTTTTCAAACTCTGTTAGCCTGTACTAAATATATTGGTTTAGGTTAACAGTATGTTGAACAACATTGGATATCCGGATATGATCAAAAACATAACAAAGTTGGACAAGGAATACGAAGAGGTTAAATAAATAGCATAAATATATATGTATAAATGCATACTCCGTAAATGGGCCGAACGGACTGAACGTTTTTAGACCTCGACACGGGTCAACTTTACAGAGTGTGCAGAATTCCGTCCTATTATCGCATATTAGGTTTACAAAAAGAAGTCTATTGAATTAAAAAACAACTAACTTTGTTAAGTTTATTTTTTCGACCTAACAATAACCTGTTGGAAAAAAGCTTCTTGCTTTCGGAATGCTCAGACTTCTCTCAAAATCGGCATAGCAGCCAGCTTACGTTAAGCGAGAGAAGGTTCATCACAGCATCCCGTTAACAACACGGAAAAAGGGGGGGGGGGGAGGTGTAAATAAATAAAAATGGCTTACCATTCTATTCGGGATCCTTTCTTAGGGAGGGGACTCCATTCCCTGACCCTAGGGAATCCATTCCCTTTCGAATTCTAATTCCGCTAACTGAGGACACCCTTGGTTGCAGCGTATCTGGTATGGTTTTTGTCAGGCGGCGAGAGTGACTGGTTAAGCGTGCATGGAAGAGAGAACGCAGACTTTTTACCTGTTAAAGCAATTAATAAAGGAGGGAATTCTTAATATTAAAATAAGACGTTATCGAATTTTGTTAGAAAAGTCTAACAGTGTATGTTAGAAAAGAAAATTTTCAGCATTAACAAAAAATTATTTAGTTTTGCGAGTAAATGGAGTGTTATTGGCGTGGTTTTTGGATAATTTTGCGTATTTATCCATTTTCCAAAACTTTCAGAGCATTTATTTATTAACACCCATCTGTGCTTCAAAACTCTCGAATCAGACTATAATATTCCTAATTCCAGCTTGACGTAAAAGACAGTGACAGTTACTATACTATGATGAAGGCTTCCGTTGTTTTCATGCAAAACAAAGACTTCCGAAAACTTTTGAAAATTTTCGAACACGACGAGTTCGATATTTCGCCAGCTGTTGTTAACGCCTTCTACCAGCCGGAAAGAAATTCAATTTGTGAGTTCTTTATCGTATCGAGAAACTTAAAAATAAGAAGGAACTTTAGTTTATTGCAAAGTTAGACTGGAGTTTACGGTATGTAAGAATATGAGGTGCTATGACATTGCTGAATTTAACCTATAGTAAATAAGACTGACTTTTTATATACAAATTACTTCTAGATAACTACCACCTTATAACGTAATCAGACAAGATTTTTGAAATCGTTCATAACTATTTGAATTGTTTCTGTAAAGTACTTAAATAACCTAACGCTGTTTGTTATTGGAAACAACATAATTATAGTCGACGGATGAATCGTTTGCAAGGGTGTACGGTAGAATTTAGAAGGAGCGCGGAAATCCAAAGAGAATGTACAAGAATCCGACAAAATTGTGCGCTCGCGCAATAATAAATAGACCTTTAGCTGCAAGCTATTCGTCAGTCGACTATAATATTGGAAGCTTGATATTTTGTTTTCAGCTTTCCCCGCCGGGATCCTTCAGCCACCATTCTTTAGCGGTGAATATCCAAAAGCCGTTAACTACGGAGCTATGGGATCAGTTATCGGACATGAAATCACTCATGGATTTGACGATCAAGGTGGGTTAGAAAGAATAACAATATCCCATAAACAGCAAACATTATTTCTGAAAAAAAAAACTTTAAAAAAAACTTTCAGCCTCTTCGATATAATTAGTTTTAGGAAGCCAGTACGACAAGTCAGGTAATCTCGATAATTGGTGGTCCGAGCCTTCGTTCACTGCCTTTGATATTCGGCGTCAATGCATTGTTGACCAGTACAGCTCGTATGTAATCCCGAGCACTACCTATAGAGTAGGTTCACATATTCTTCAAAATATTCAATCAAAACAATTTGAACTGGTGAACTCGATTAAATATAAAACAATCAAAAATACTCATCATCAATAAAACGAAAGTATGAAAATCTGCTTCAGGTGAATGGAAAGTTAACGCAGGGTGAGAACATTGCTGACAATGGCGGAGTTAAGGAATCTTTCCGGGTGAGTTAGCAAAAAAAGTTTACAGGATTCTATACATAAGTTAAGTAGCATTACTGAAACTCAGCATTTCAGGCCTACCGAAAGTACGTAAAAGACAATGGAGTAGAAGAGATTCTGCCCGGAATGCAAAAGTATACAAATGAACAAATATTTTTCCTCAGTTATGCACATGTAAGTTTCCACTTTGTAGGGATTTTGTAGTAGTTGAACGATTTGTAGAAGGTTTTTGCTAACGAACAGTGAACCACAGGGCTGCGAATTTCACGGAACATAGAAAACTAACTTTTTTGAAAAACACCGCTAAATAGTGTGAAATAGACTAGGACCGGGGCCAACTTCTTGGGAAATCGGCACGAAGCCGAAAATTTGAGAAACTCTCCCTTTCCGAGCTATGGAATACCGTCTACCGTTTTGCCGGTATACCGTTTACCAGTACCCTAACGTTTGCCCACAGTAGTAAGACACCTGAAGATGTGTTTCTAAACAAAATTGCAGAATAACTAGTGTTTAAATTATCCAATAATTGGTTTACATACTTCGTTTATAGTAGTTTAATCAACTAAGTTTGGGTACGAAAATAAATGTTAAGACCTTATAAATTTAAACCTTCCAATTCAGAGCTTGCCCGACCTGACCTCCAAAATTTTAGCACGGGCCGGGCAGGCCGGGCCCGATAACCAGCTCTCTTTCAATTATCATCATATTCACATGGAAACAATCTCAGAATCCTAGTAAAGTTCCATTTTTAGTTCTGGTGCGGTGTGAAAAAGGACGCGGCAGCTCAGCAACAGGTTCTTACAGATGAACATTCTCCTGAGATTTTCCGAGTCACCGGCGTACTATCCAATATGCCCCAGTTCTCAGAGGCGTTCAACTGTCCTGTGGGAAGCAAACTAAACCCAGAAAAGAAATGCGATGTGTGGTAACCACACAATCAATATATTCTTATTATTATATATAGTCGGCGAGCAAGTCTTATGCAAGGGTATTCGGTACGAACACAAATTGTATTGGAGCCCGGCCGAGTAATGGCGCGCGAAAACCCGGACTAGCCAATGATATAATGTACAACCCCACATCTAAATTATTTTTCAGAAACAATTAATTCATATTTGTGAGTATAACTATGTTGCTCTTTTTTAATTGAGCGCCCAGACCTTTAAATTGCATATCGTTTCTCCGCCGACTATACCAGTTTTCTGTAGCCGGATAGTTTATTCAATGTATTTCTTGCAGGGGGCGAGAAAGAAACTGAATAACATATCTGTCCGGTTACGTGAAATACTTGACAATTTGTCAATTTTCATTTGAAATGCGCCCCAATTCCAGATTAAGTGTTAAAATCTTCCATATTTTAGAAAGTTATTAAATATAACAAATTTTTTATTTTTGAGTACTAACCTTCACCGTTAGTTCACCACTTGCATATTGTGATGTGCTAGTTTTCTATAGTTTAAGAGCTTCTAAACTTTTAAGTTAGTGTTTTATTTTAGTGTACAGGATCGTTGCTATCTGTGCAATTTTGTATTTTTCATTTTCGCGCCCAGAAAGAAGTTCATTTCTAGTCATGCCAGTCATTTCTTTACCATTATAAATTCACCGTTTCCCTATCTCAAATGATTTGTGTACATAACTTCTGTTTTGAAATTCACTCTATAGTCTCAGTCAAAAGTAAAAAAGTCGTGTTAAAAACCTAAAGACCCAATTACGCAGCACTTTCCATCCAAGAGTTGCAAAATACGCACTTTTTCATAAAAATACGCAGAATACACGATCTCTTTACTCCATAATAACACTATAATTCATCAGTTTAAACTAATTTTCTAGTCTCCAGAGCAGAATATGATCACCTTAAAGGTACCTAGACATGGGTTTTTGGCAATACAGTATTGCGATCACACAAATGGTTTTCTGGGTGTAAAA
>JAQGAV010003447.1:0-12455 GCA_034691345.1 Phasmarhabditis papillosa | reverse complement strand
AAGTTTGAGCACTTTTGTTGAATCGAGGGGGTTAAAAACCATGGTTATTCTTGTAAAATCATTAGTTTTCCTGTTTATATCGATTGGTTGGTCGAGTATTAGTTGAAATACATAAAAAAAGATAAACAATCCATAAGTGCTTTGGTAGAACTCATTTTTTTATTTAATGTTCTCTTCGGAGCGATTACTGTACAATCGTGTGCCAAAATATACATTGTAAGGCGCCCTGAGAAAGGGGGCGTGGCCGCCGGTCTCTAGATATATTGTTAGACCACTTAATTGGTTTTAAACACTATGTTACATATAGTTGCAAGTCCATCTCAAATATATCAACAGCTACGGTTTCCTGCCAGTATCCTATTAATCAGCAGCGGTGTTATATAAAAATGAATGATAAATGGATGAATTGTTAGCCAAATGCATTTATTCTTTCTAACTCCGTCTTTCTCCAGGATACTCACAGACTATATATTACAACATATTATATATAGTATATGTTGTGAAATAACGTGAGTTATGATCTATGTCCGACGCTATAAGACTTTGCTATTTGGTTAGCACAGCTCCACCAGGTTCGACAAATTAATAGTAAAATTGACGTCTAAGTGTATTAACTAATTACTAACTATTTGAACTAAATTGAAGAATCATTAAAATATTAAAGAGTCGTTATATTACCTGCGGGTAATTTACTAGAGGCTAGAGCAGCGGTCTCTGAATCCGAGAGGATCTGAGGCTGTGGATTCGACTCCCCGTAGCTGCAAAAGGATTGGAAACCAGCAGCTTACTTATCCCATATTTCGTGCACCCGAAGACTGAATGTTAGAAAGGAGTCGTCCTTGCTCAGAAGATTCTGGAATGAATGGCCGAAACCCTGCGCTAAAGAAATCTCCAGTTATTGTGGGATATGTGCGATTACAGTAAATAAATAACTTCGCTTTACTTACTATTACATTATCTTACAAATTAGACAAATATCAATAAGATATTTCAGTTGGTTTCAGTGGTTGTCTTTATCATTATAGTACATTTAGATTTCATCGTATATGATTTTGGCATTCCGGAATCTTCTTGACAGAGACGGCTCCTTTCTAACATACAGTCTAATAGTGCACAAAAGACGGTATAAATAAACTAAGATTCTCACAGATTCAGATTCCGTCGTTTGTTGTTTGTATTATGTAATGGGGTTATTCTTGCTCTCTTCCATTATAAAAACCTTTTATTTTTCATTTTTTTAAGGTTTGATAACTGTTTACATTTATACTTAAAAACGTTTAACATACAGTCATTATAATAAAAAATGTCGACAATTGATAACGATCACATCATATTTGGCACAAACATTCCCTTTTTAGCGAATTCATATCATTTTCATTCTAGTTTTTGTTTCTTTATTTTCGACAGAATTGTTCCTTGTCTCCCCAAATACAAGGATTAGTTATAAATTAGACTAATAAAATAATCTAAAACTATTATTTGAAGGACTGTACGGCGGATAACTATGACGTCATATTTGTCATCTGAACACAGAGGTATGTTAATTCATATAGTTCATAACAAAAAGAAGACTGCAGTGCACCGTGTTGTGTAAGGTTTGGAAAATCGCTCTTTCTGTGGCAAAATTGCAAGACCATTATATGGTTTGAAGCGCAATTTGTTGTTTGTTGTCAGAAAAATATTATTAATTTTATTATGTATCATATCCAGAAAAAGACAATTACGCAATTGCGGAACCCTTCATATACCACCGCGCTCTGTGGTCTTTTGTTTGTTATAGACTATATGGGCAGTTACAATAATTAGTTTACCAGTACGGTAACGCTAGAGAAAGTGGTGTTAAATAATATTGTAATAATAAGTTTAGCTCTTAAAGTAGTTTATTAAGAGTTTAATTAATATAAGATATTATAACTTATAAGAGGGATTAGAGTTGGACAGTTCGGCCCTAAAAACGAGCCCCCTCATGATATTTGAGCGTAAGCGTAACCCGAAGCAGAAAAAACCGTTTCTTCCACAGGCAGTTTAGGTTCGAAGACCGAATTTGGGTGAATCGGGCCCAATAGCCAAGCTCTATTCCATATTATGAAAAATAAATTTATAGAGACCAGCTGGACGTTATTTGTGCGAAATATTTGGAGGAAAAGGAACGTCGACTTAACGCCGAAGAATTTATTAATAGAAATAACAAATGAACTTTTATAAGCTATAGTCTAAGAGTAATAATGGAGTGTTACTTGCGTATTTATTGAATTTTTAACATTGCGCGTACTTCGTAAGTGCATTTTGTACGGTAAGAAGGCGCCACAAGCTGGCATCGTATTGGGGAAAAAGCGAACAAATTTAGAATTCTGTACACTCCATTATTAGCCTTGAATGAGACTATATATTTATTGTTACAATTATGTGATTCCGTAAATTAATCAAAGTTCCCATTCCATTTCTATCTAAAGATATTTTGCTTCTAAAGATTCGGTACTACTTCGGTAGCAAACTGAATAATTGATTTTTCTGTAATATGTTTTCGGATTATGGTTACATAAAAGAGCATCTTTCGAATGATGTAACTTCTACATCGAATTTCTGAAATCTGTGGCTGTTGTATAACTGAATAATATTGAATCTTTTAAGCATTTCTTATTTATATAATAAAATATTTACACTTATTTATTGTTTCTTCTCTTTAAAATAGTTAACTTTACTAGGTCGCTTGTGACAGCGTACTAACAATAAGAAAAGTTAACTACATATTTCTTCTCTATGAATAGACATTATATTATTGTATATTAAATAATTTGCATTAGATTTATTATCAATTAAAGTTGAATAACAATAACCATAGATACCATAGACATACTAATTCCTATATTCAGGTGGATAAGGCTTAGTTAGCATTTACAATAGAAACAACAAGAGAGAAGGTTAAATAAAATTATTTATTACACTGCAAAAGGAACGGAAAGAGTAGGAATAGATCCCTATGATTCGAAGAATACCGACCAATTTACCATCTAATACCAGCCTAGTTGCCTTATTCGGCTATTTACTAGTTGTTACCATCATTAACTCTTTGTATAGAATAATAGGCATAGATATATATTATTACGATGTATTGACAGTGGTAACAGTACGTATCCACCGGTAACTCGCCCTAATTAGCAGTTATAGCATATACAAGATGCATTGGCAGCAGGCAACAGGCAGGCATCCGAGCATCCATAGAGGATGGATAGACTAATCAACACGGCCCACTCGAGATCAAACAATTTCCAGAAGGGTCAGGCAAGGGCCCTTTGAATGGGCGTAGGTAGGTTTCCGGAGTAAATGTATTTAGACCATGATTTTGCCAAAACAGAAACTCATTATATAAGAAAAAGTAGTCCCCGCACTGCCACGGCTGGTAGATTTAACAAAAATACAAAGTATTTGCTTTAGTTATTGGGAAAATTGTTCAAGTGCAATCAATCTAAGATAAGTTAACTCATTTTATCTAAACAGAGTGAAATAATATCATAATAGTATATTTATAATAACGTATTTAAACTTACAAAATATGCTCGTAGTCTAGCCGGTTTTATCATTTTACTCTATTTACACTGTAGAACTACACCTCGCTATAAATAAACTGTTTGCAATTCTTTGTACACTATATGTATTTATATTTATGAACTATTTAGTTTATTTAGTCAGTCTAAATTGAAAACAAACTGGGAAGTATTAAAAGATACTGTAGATAAGGATAGAAAATATGTTTTGCTTATAGAATACTTCCCAAACTACAAGACTTTGATCATTTAAAAGTATAAAACATATAATATGGCTACAGTATTACAATACTCGTTGTCAAGGACGTTGGAAGACGAAATGGGCTCTGGAAAATAAATGATTATGTAATAATTGACATATTCATAGAGAAATCCGGTTACCATCGGGTTTTTCGTAATGCTCCTAAGTGAAAAGGAGATGCCACTGAAGTAGTCATATTCCTGTATCACTCGTATCACACAATAACTGTATATTTCTTGAGTGCCTGGTTTCAGCCATTCATTCCGGAATCTTCTGAGAAAAGACGACTACTTTGTGCAATGGAGTCCTGGCTCCCTATGGTTCTTTCGTCTTACTTCATCCTCCAAATATCTCTGATCTCATGTTTCGTAAAATATCAATAAACAATCTTTTTTTTACTTTCTAATATTCAATATAAGGTTGGATACTAAATAATCTGCTGCGTTTTCGAGTATTTTGCAGCTACGGGTAGACAAACGCACATCCTCAGTTCCTCACGGATTTGCAGACCGCTGCTCTAGGCTAAAGAACTCCTCATAACACAGCCCCCCCCCCCCACCAATATGATAAACTTCCGGAATTATTCATCTAAAACGGAACTTCAGTGGGTGTTTAATGCCTGCTTCTTTCATATTTTGGGCATTCCTTACCGTATTATTAATGACTAAACTAAATAAATATATTATTATTAGATAAATAACAAGAATAAACAACTTATATTATTTCGCATAAATAGTTTTATTTACCGAACAGTCACGAATAAAAGCTTGTAAACATTACACGGCTACAAGGAACTTTAAATATTTTGAAAAATGACAAATAATCAATCGGAATAATAACAACGGAAGTGCTAAATGAAAATTACGTTTGTTTATTCATTTTATGAACATGGAATAAGATATATTTATAACAATTATGTGAGAAGAAGTAACAGCTAACTCCATAGCACTTAGAGTGCGGAGGATTCTAGCTTCGGGGAGATTCAAACCATCGACCTCTATCTTATGAGGTAAAGCTTCTAACCAATTGGCCATTACTGTAAGGACGCCAATGAAATAAAAAGTACTTTATTTCCTGTTATCGCACATATAACACAATGATTGTAGATTTCTTTGGCGCATGGTTACGGCCATTCATTCCGGAATCTTCTGAGCAAAGACAACTCCTTTCCAACATTCAATCTTCGGGTGCACGAAACGAAATATGCGATAAATAAGCTGCTGGTTTCCCAAGCCTTCTGCAGCTACGGGGAGTCGAACCCACAGCCTCAGATTCTCACGGATTCAGAGAACGCTGCTCTAACCACTAGGCTAGAGACAGCGGTGTTGATAAATATTGTAATAATAAGTTTAGATCTTAATAAATACAATTGATATATTATTACCGCGTTTATAATAGTTTATTGTAGATATCCATGAACTCCTTTTGAGTATACAACACACGCCAATGAAATGAAACTGCTCGAATTTTGAAGCTGAAATATAATGTTTTTGTATATAAAACAACCTGTTTGCATAAGTTTGTCAAAACTTCTATTTTTACTTGTTTGATAAACAAAGTTACTATAGGTTTGTTAAGTTACTTAAAATAAAAATGCTTAAAATAGCAATGTATTGTTTTAAAGTAAGTAAATAACATATAAGGGTGACAATTTGCTCTTGCTTTGGTTATATTTACTTAGTCACCAGTAAAGGGTATTGCTTATAAGGAACGTAGCATTCATATAGTAAAGTCAATGTTAAAAAGGCAGTTTTAACAGTTACAACTTATATTTTAAAAGGTAAGATTTATATTTGTAATTTTATAATTTATATTGTATTTCAATATAAAGAGAGATAATAATAAGCCTACTAAACATCGACTACATCTATAGTCAGCTTCAAGAGTAATGATAGAGTGTAAAGATTCCAACGCTCGTCTGATCCCTCATTTGCGAGCACCGCGCCAGCATCTGGCGGATACTCTCCGTTAAATATTGTACTTTGCAACTACGCGCGTTCAATATGCCTGCAGGTGCGGTGTTAAAAATACTAAAAATACGCAAGTGACTGCTCGCAAATGAGCCGGTGTCTGGCTGAGCGGGTAATCAAAGCTCTTCCAAAAGCCGGGCCTGGTTAACAAACTCACACTCTATACGAAAACAGAGTCCTATAAACAACCCGTGTTTGTATCATTAGTAATATAATGTTATATCAATTATATTTAACGGAAATATATTATATTTAGAAGATTAACATTGTAACGTGACTTGTTGTTTAATTTTAACTGTACATTCAGAGATTACGCGTTCCATATAAAGACGTTGACCCATTCTGATAAGAATTGTATTCAAACTATCTGAAAAGAAAAGAATGGCCGAATTCTGTGGAATTACTAAATGTAAGTTTATATTTATATATATTTAAAAAGCGAAATAAACTTAAGCAGAAGTTATTAACGCTAAACTTAACATCCTAGTCTCTAGGTAGGTGCACTGGGCAGGCGACCATGGTAAATATATCCCACATTACCGCCTTCTTGTTATTTAACATTGCTAAGCCAGCCTTGAAAAGCACGGTACCCGGGGGTTTTTTCTGGTACTGACCAGGTAAAAATTAGTATTGTAATGCACGGTGACCAAAGCACCAGGGTATTTTCCAAATTAGACCTGAATTCGGACACTAATATTTCCTCTTTGGAGAACCTGGATAAAATTCGGTGTTATTATTATAGTCAAAACAATGGATATATCTATTGTCAGTTGCAGTTATACTTCTATAGGCAATCGTAGTTCTTTTAGTAAAAGATCAAATAGCGACACTCTGTACTGGGAGCGATAGAGATTCTCTTTTATTGTCAAACACATAGATTAGTTAAAACAAAACAAATTAATTATAAGAAGTTACTTATTTTCTAATAAATAAACGTTCTTTCTTAATAAATCAGCTACAGTAACCCATATCATACCGTAACCTCGGTCTACAGTAATCCTTTTCTTTCAGGTCCCACTTCTATAGTCTATGAGTTTGAGTGTTGTGATGATGACTGCTGTATTCGCTTTAGAAATTATATTACTTTTATAATGTTATTTATTCTTTCTTTTATTTTAATTCTAACGGCATTTTGTGTGTATAAATGTCTCTGTAGAATAGTCAATGGAACTGAAAGGAGAAAGGATCGAAGTGATTATGATCTTTTAACACAAGTGTCTACATCTACAGTAACTAGTAAATAGAACAATATTATTATTATTATTATTATTATTATTATTGTAAATATTATTTATGTATATAAGAGAGAAAGAATAAAGTATTATATATAGTGTCTGCAGGTCGATTTCTTTAATGTTCGAAGCAGTCAACTGGTGTATAAGGATCACTTTTAGGATAATTGGCACGATTCCAAGAAAATTTTTGGGAAAAACCTTAATTATAATTATTTCTCCGAACTAAACGTATTTATGTTAATTTGTATAGATATAATGCAAGTGAAGAGGCCATGCCGATTACATATTTTAAATATCGATAAGTGAAAATGAAAATTGCGTATTCCTAAAAATAGCAAAACAAAATACTAAAAACTACTCCTGGGTCTACCTAGGTATTTTACCATAAACTTTGCTTTCTATCCTTCGTCTCACTTCTTCGCTCCAAATATCCGTAATCTGGTGTTTCTTAAAATAAATAAAGCAACTGTTTCAATTGAATACTCTTTCATATTTAATAAATTTTACTATATAAGTGTACTACTTATTACATCTTTTAATACTGTTGTCATAAATTCAGCAAAGATAATTTTCTTATCTTTTGTAATTTTGTTTCTATTTTAACCGGAAATGAACTTAGTCATTTTAAAAGGTGTAGGCAGCGACGGATTGGCGCCATTAATAAATATAGTCTAATGGCGCGGTATCCTAAAGAAAGGCGGTGTTAAATTAAATTAATCTATTTTCGGAGAAAATGCTCCCAATCCTGTCATTTTTCATTCATTTTTAACAAAATCTAAGCCCTGCCGTTCACAATGAATAACTAGACCGCTTTTTTCATTTCTAACTCGCAAAGTAACCTAATTTCATATCAAAATTAGGCAAACTCTACCGTACTTCTATCCGCAGGTTCGATCCCCGATGCGTGCAATAGTTTTGCAAAGTTTCGTTTTTACTTTGGAATGCTAATAACGGGGATCGAAACTGCGGGTTCGGCAACTTTTACAACAATTGCCTAATTTTGTTATGAACACCAGCGTTTAGCATAAAAAGTTGCCTTCAAAAAACCTAAACATAAAATTACATTTGGAACGATTTTTGCAGCATAACCTTTTTCCCAAAAGAAAGCGAACAAAACTGTTACAGAAATAGTTTTAGCTCATTCAGTAAGCTACATTATGCTATTTGAAAAAGGGAATTTGCACTTCAATGAAATTAGTTATTCGTATGTGAGAAACCCCAAAAACCTATTAGAATGCATATAAAACCTTTAGATAGTATTTAGTTCAATTTTTTTTAAATCGGAGGCAAAAATTTATTTTGTGCCGTCATGAAGTAGATTTTCTCGAACAGCGCGTTTTAAGCATTCTAGCAGGAGTTATGTTTTAGCTGTAACAGTTTGATTATTTTGCAGTTAGGAGCTAAGAATAACAAAATGAACAATTGCGAAACACGAATGATAGGAAAAATGATAACGAATATTTTGAACAAAGAAAACAAAATTATAAACATGTCCTAACTTATGAGAAAGAAGGTGACGATTCCATTACCGTCCTGCTGTCTATATCAACCAATACCTTTTATGGGTCTCATGAGAGGGACGCTAGGTACTGTATCTCAACGTTCGGTTCATCCCGCATCGCCAGTTCTGCTTACTCTGTATCAGTTGGGATTACTTATCGCATTCTTCTAATCTTCTAATCTGATGCTATAGATGACTCAGTTAAAGGAGTGATTCACGTTCATGGTAAAAGCAGCTGTATCTGAATCCGTAGCTAAACTTCTAGTTGGAGCTTCAAAACGACAGAAGCTGTATTCTGCAGATGAATCTATTGAGTTTACCTTAACAAATAATATAAAGTCTTGTTTGATCTGAATATTAACTGCTTTGCTTCTTATCTTCTTGTTCTACTGATAAACATTCAATTGCAGTCAACAAGCAATATTCTTAGTTTTATATAAAAAGGTAAGTTTTATTGTTATAAATATTCTTATTACTTATTTCTTATTCAAAGCTAATACACAACTCAGACTTGCGTTTATTTCCTTTAATTCAATCGGCATCTTCATTGCTTTCTATTGATTTATTGATCGGAATCGAATAATTTCTATATTCTGTTTCATTGTATACAAAATAAATAGAAATTAAAAATATTAGGATAATTAAGTGAACTACTTAACGTAATGATTAAGCTCAGTAAAGTAACCTGGAACCTTATTTTTGGCTTTTGTTAGACAAATAATATAGTATTTTTACCTAGAATAGACTATAATAGAAAGTTTTATTTCGAAGACGCAACACAAGTAACACTTAATAATAATGTACATAAGTTATGTATTCAAATGTGCTGTACTTGTCGCGCTTCTGGAGGATTGAAGGGCCATTGTTCAACCACCATTTTGAAAGAAAGGAAAAAAAACATAATTCAAAAATATCTAAATTAAATATTAGACAGGAAATTTTTTTGTTTACCACTAACTATAACTAATTAACGTTTGTAAGATCAATTGTTTCAAGAATAGTTGCAACTATTCAACATTTCTTTCTAGAAATTAGTTCAAACTTGTGAAATATTTCGATCAATACACAGTTTTATATATATTTTATTAAAAAACAAACAAATATTCTTTTTAATAGCGATTATTCACTATAAAAACAATAGTTATAAGGATAGATGACGCAATTCTTCTAAATAAAGAAACCATTATCATATGACTGTTAACAACTTATAGTAGTCAACAATGTCTTATGCTTTTATGTTTTGCTTATTTTAGCATTATTATTTAAAACTAAATTAATTAATAAGCAGTCAATGTATTTTCGTTGTTGTAAGCGTTTTTTCATTTATTGTACAAGAACCGTTATTGTATATTAGAATGTTAATCAATATTATTAATAATAATTAATATATTGTATTAAAAGATCTAGATTTCTTACACGGTATTATTGTGAACAGCGGTGTTAAAGAAAATGAATGATATATGTTTAATAGGAGATTTTTAAAATGCATTAAAAATCGCTTATCCTCATTAAAATGGGGAAAACTTCACTATTGGCACCCCCCGCTATGGTATTGTCACCCACAGTAACAATTCTGAGACATTGGGTGACAATTCCTCATTGGAGAATTGTCACCCACCGACTAAAAAGATGTAGGAATTGCCACCCCGCGGTTCAAGGGTGACAATTCTTTTTCCGACAGGAACTACTTCACTATTGTCACCCATGATTAGAAGCTAATGAGTAAAAAACGACGTATAGGTATTGTCACCCACCTCATTTTGGGTGACAATAATACAATGCTCACAACTTAGATAGGTGCTAATTTAGTATCTATTATCAGACTAAACCAGGGTGCCTAAGCCTATTTTCTATTAACAAAATTTTCTTGGTCTCCTAACAAAAAAACAATATAAAAAAAAGAAACAATTTAATTTACCTAACATTACTGCAAAAACGAAAATTTACGCAACGCCCATGATTTAAGGCGGCGGTGGGTGACAATACCTATGCGGTTAAAATAACACTGGGCCGTGTTAAACTGGGTGACAGCAGGTGAAGTTCTCCCTTAAATGGACTAAGAACTATCTCTTGCAACATATAGTACAAATTCTTCTTTAGGTTGTTTACATATATTTAATGCTACTAAGACTGTCCTCTTGGATTCTGCTAGTTACAGTAACTCTGCTACTAGTTATAACTGTCGCGGCGAGACCACAAACAGACCAAAGGGAACCATGGACGGAGGAAGTTAAACAATGTGGAGACTCAAGATGTAGGTAGTTGTTAGCAAGCAATTGGTATGCTTTGTGGCGCCTTGTGGGCTCGGCACCTGCATAATTGCGCCACGTTCGAGTAAAAATGGGCTTGGCCCCTCCTTCGCCGCTCTCACTAGTAAGGCGTAATATAGGGTATGGGTGTTATATATTCATTCAAACCTTATAACATTAAAACGTTAACTATAATGTTTAATTAGCTTAAATCATTTAAATAAGACTTAATTAACCTAATTCTAGGCCCTACAAACCTGGTCTACTCTTTTGAATGTTGTCATGATGAGTGTTGTCTACGGCTAAACCCATTTTTCCAGTTTATTTTTATTTCTATTTTATTAATTTTTCTCCTTTTAGCATGTTGTGTTTGTTATTGTTGTTGCTGTTCTAGAACTAATTAATTACAGTAATCTTTAGTTATTGATTTTATTCAAATAGTCCTTTAATTCAATTATATCTTTGCCACTATGTGTAACAATGATCTCTTCTTTTCAATTTACAATATCTGCATGCTCAATTATTGTGTTTAATATATTTGATAATATTATTAAACTTTATATAAAGACAGACTATATATATACATTTATATATATATTCTGTATATATATAAACACAAGTTCAATCCATAAGATCATATGCATCTCTACGGACATCGCTGCTATATAAAAGGAATATACCTTTAAACAAAATGTTTACTAGATTAAGTTTCTATTATTTCTTTTGTATGTACTGGTCATCACAAGATATCTCATTGGAAACTAAGTTCTTATATAGAACGATCTAGCGTAGAACTAGCAGAGTATCCGCAAAAGAATTCAAACATGAAACTGATGAATGTGACATCTATTTTGTTAGTTACAGAAAGTTTACAAAGCGGTATGCGGAGTATTTTAAAGTTATAAATGAAACTCAACACCAGCTACTACACTCCGATCTCGTTTTAGAATGAATAGTCAGCATAATGGTTAGAGCTGCGGTCTCTGAATCCGTGAAGATATGAGGCTGTGGCTTAGACTCCCCGTAGCTGTAAAAGGCTTGGGAAACCAGCAGATTATTCATCCCATGTTTCGTGCACCCGAAGATTGAATGTTAGAAAAGAGCCATCTCTGCTCAGAAGATTCCTGAATGAATGGCCGAAACTATCTGCCCCAAGTAATATACATAGCAATGCTACGACTGGCGTTAAAGGCTAACAAAATTGACTCGCAAAACCGTACGGCGTGAAGCCGCCAAATTGGCTAATTTAATGTAATTAGTGAATATTAAAAAAGTGCATATCTATGCATGCGTGATACTTAAGTTAAAGAAAAAACTATTAATTAGAGTAACCTCAATACGCTGAACACGATTATAACGTTATTTTTCAATTTTTTTGATGATATTTAATGTTTTTCCGTAATTTCTATTTTACTGATTTTGTTTAAATGAGTTTTTTTACATATTTATCATCGAACTTCGCTCAACTTCGCTATGTATTCATATTCTCTGATTTATTGTCTTTCCAATGATATATTGAATCCTCTCATACGTTTTTGGCAAAATTTGGCAGAGCCATTTTTGTAAGACCACATGATCTGAGGTAGCAATTTTTTTCAGAAAGGAGTTTTCTTGAAGTTATTTGAATTGTGCAATGTTATTTTTTTATTTTAGTCACATTTCATCATGTTTATTCCATTTTTGTCCACACTTCTTCTCAAAAATAAACCTTTTG
>JAQGAV010003446.1:0-12456 GCA_034691345.1 Phasmarhabditis papillosa | reverse complement strand
AGTATAATCATTAACTGAATTTAATAATATTCCAGCCTGGCTCCTGAACTTCGTGCAGCGACTTATTGTTCTGGAATCAGAAAAAATGATGATGAAACTTAGAAAATGGTGAGTTGAGATGAGAAAGGCTTACAGGCCTTTTTTGCGTTTTCTGGCAGCTCAAACTTGAATAGGCCCTGCACCCCCAAAAAATATAAACTAACTTAAAACCTTCATTTACAGATGATGGGACTCTACGAACGTGAAACGGAGCCGACTGAAAAGAACGCCCTAATGATGGTTCTGCTTTGTACAAGTGATGTTGCGCAGCTAAAAATGTTAGTAGAGACTGCAGTTGAGTGTTTGGGCCCGATTGAAAGTAGGCCCGTGCTTTGAGCAGAATCGGGCCAGTATGACCGGATAGACCATCCCATTCGTGAACATCCAGACCATCAAGGAGCCGGACCATATTTTAGGGTTTCTAGAAACTTTCTGGAATTATGAAAAATTGTATTTAGAAATGTATAAAGGGATCCGCTCTTTGCAAACTACTCTGGACGAATACTGGTCAATTCAACTAATACAAACTAACCGGCCCTACTAATGCGAAGCAAATAAAATATATTTATGAATGTTTCAGTCTGATCGAGATTACATTGGATCATACCTCCACGGTATTCCGCATGCAGGATGTGCCGCATTTTATGCGCCCCGTAGTAATTTCTTATCCTCCATACGTGGAATTCCACGTGGCCCACATTTTACCTCAACGATCATTTCATTATATTGTGTGTGTTCTTAATATAGTGTTGTTTATTATGTATTAATTGTTTTTATTTGTATTAAATATTATATTATTGATAACTGTGTTCTTGTGAACTATAATTTCCTCTGGACATCCTGTGTAGGGTCCGACATCATTTTCTCGTTGATATTATAATCCGTCAGAGTAATTTCTGTACACAGGATTCCATTTACCGCATCTACGAATCCATGGTCAGTCATTCAATTGCATCAGAGTTTATCCTTAACTTCTTTTCGTCAAATTGGGATAGCATGTACGAGAGGTAAGATTGCCCAAATTCTCGTTCCTATTGCGGTGTTCTCAAATGGGCCGCGCCGGCCCGGGCCGGTGGGCCGACGATGTACCATCCAATGTTTTTTTCGTAATTATAGTGAATTTTGAATAATAAGGTCGGCACCGTCCGGGCCGGGCAATTTTGAGAACCTCGTGCTATTGTAGAGATAGGCAGTTCTCAAACGAGCCAGTGTCGGTTACGAGGCCATTTTGACCAAATGTGCTTTAATCTTTAGTTAAACGATGCCAAGCCAGGTTTCCTATCTCTATGCTATTGAAAGTGTATTGTTGCCATCGATAATAACAATACAATAAGATTGATCTGGGTGACGCTGGCTTCCGAGTTGGCGCGGCCTCAAAATTATAGGGTCCAGTTGGAGTTTTTGTTGTACTCCTTAAATACTATATTTTTTGTTTTAAAACTAAATTAAACTATTTTAGATATCACAGCACCAGCCATCTGCCTTCAATCATCGAAAGCTCATTAACGATCAGAAACAAAGTGGATTTCGAACAAGTAAGATCTAAGAGCCGACTTGAGCTGATGAAAGCTAAATATGAACTGGTTCTGGATTCATGAAACAATCGGGGATGCTTTAACCTGTAATCCTTAAAACTTCTGTATTCGGATGGATACAGGATTGCTTAGCTTAATATATAACCCAACTACTAGACGCAACCCTAGATACTGCAGCCCCTAACAAGTTATTGGAATCCATCCTAGCGTACCCGATAACCTTCTAACTCTTCCCGGACGGCTAGGTTATAGCTCTAAAATTCCAGGAATTCCATTTTCTAACTATATATTTCAGGTTAAATTATTTGTGGAGCACGCGGAGCACGTTGATAGATAACAGAATCATTTCAAACAGTCAATGACTGAAATCGACCTAAACTGGAAGAAGGAGAATTTCAAGAAGGTGGTCAGGATTATGAAAAAGAACGAGCCTCGTATTAAACTTTTTTGTGTAAATGAAGGATTTGTCTAGATTGTTTTATGTTTTAGTGGTCTTCCAAAGAAACAAACAAAAGTCACGAAATTGACTTGGCCCAATTGGGTTAGAAGCAAATCGGAAACCTCCAATATATAATAGAAAGGTGCTACGAAAATGACTTGTACGGGAAGGTCCATGTGGCGGATCCACCGATCGCAGCACAATTATGGAGATTATATGAGATTAGTAAATACTCCGAAACCCGTTTTTGATTTTTGCTGCTGACCTCGAATACCAAAATAGATTCTCTTTATACTTGTATATCGTTGTCTGTAAGAGACCCTATCCTAGCCGGTACCCTTTTTGCTCCGGGGAAGCAAAATAGAACAAAATGGTTATTCATTCAGCAATGACACTCTATTTGACCTGGTTTCTTATGCAAAGAATGAAAAAGTAAGTGTTCAAGGGCCGTCGCGGGCGTTTTTTCAAAAGTTGGCCCGTTGTCCGGCCTTGGCGTCCCCCTAAAACTCTAATTCTGTATTTTAGGACAACTACCCACTGGCAATAATCCTCCGTGGACTTAACGGTATTGGTTTTGCTCTAGGAGCCGAACCCGAAAGCAAAGTTTTTAAGGTGTGCTTTCGAAAAAGTTTTGTACCTCCGTTTCGGTTGTCTCCGGGTTCTGGGAACCCGAATTCAACCTAACCTTGTTTTTAAAATGGTTATTTATAGCTTTATTAAACTTTACTACTACGTTTAATTGTTTGGACATTTAGAAAGATATTCGCAAACTGATGAAGCCCAGTTATGATAAAGTTCATATTGCCACAATTGCCAGTAGAAGTGGTATAGAAGAGTATAAGGCACAAAAGTGAGTGGTTGACAAGGGTAATACGTTAGGACATAAGCGGGACGGGGACTTCTGATGGGTGCCTACTGATCTTGTTCCGAGGATATTCAGAAGAGGAAGGCGAAATAAATCTGAATTTAAGTGGAATAATATGAACCTCACCTGAAACAAAATATAATGCAAAAAGCATGTGCGGTCATGTAGTGCCAATGGGTGTTTTGAAATTTTTGTTAACCCACTGACTCCGGACCAACACTGGATCTGTATTGGAAACGGCAACTAATATATAGGCACCACTTGGCTGAAACGTATATCGGATGGGAATTGCCAACCAGCGAGAGAGCGAGAGTGGGCAGAGAAACTACCCGTCCTAGGCATATTTTTTTGCTAATTTAATATATCCATTGTGTACTTGTATAATGATTATATTTAAATTTTATGTACCTAATAACATTCAAAAATTCACAAAAAAATGGAAAAATATCGATTTTTAGGGGCGTGGCTAAGACAAGCTGGTCTGGCCTGTGAAACTTGGAAAATATGAGGCCAGGCCAGGCCAGGTTAACAGCTCTGGGCAATCCTGATTAGAAGCATTCTATGCTAATAATATAAGTATTTATCCTAATAATAATAATAATAATAAAATCGAATATACTGTTTATTTTCGTTTACCTTATCCCTTTTCAGCGACCGTGACCTGAGTGTTTGGTCTTCCTATTGTCAAACTAAAGCTCCAGAATGTCTTGCTGAGCTAGATGATTTGTTCAAAAAGAATGTTTTAGAGAATTGTAGTGGAAAGGATGCGGTTGCTAGTCAATGTAATAGGTTCGTTTAAGAATTTGAAAAAATAAAACTATAAAATATAATTCGTCTACTTTGAACAATAGTATAATATAGTTAAGCGATATAGGAGTGGATGATTCATTCATAAAGTCCGTCCCTTATAAAGGGTTGAAAAACAATAACATGAGGTCACAGAATATAATCCGTTTTGAGAAGGAAGCCGGTGGAGTCGGCAGTAAGGAGTATCCATTCATAATAGGCTACATCCGAAGTATAATCATTAACTGAATTTAATAATATTCCAGCCTGGCTCCTGAACTTCGTGCAGCGACTTATTGTTCTGGAATTAGAAAAAATGATGAGGAAACTTACAAAATGGTGAGTTTGGATGAGAAAGTCGTACAGGCATTTTTTGCATTTGCTAGCAGTTCAATCTTGAATAGGCCCAGCACCCCAAAAACACAACAAACTTAAAACCTACATTTCCAGATGATGGGACTCTACGAACGTGAAACAGAGCCAACTGAAAAGAATGCCCTAATGATGGTTCTGCTTTGTACAAGTGATGTTGCTCAGCTAAAAAAGTTAGTAGAGACTGCAGTTGAGTGTTCGGACCCGATTGAAAGCACGCCCGTGCATTAAGGAAAATCGGGCCAGTAGGGCCGGATAGACCATCAAATTCGTGAACATCCGGATCATCAAGGAGCCGGACCATATTTTGGGGTCTCTATAAACTTTCTGGAATTTTGGAAAATTGTATGGAGTAATGTATCAAGGGATCCGCTCGTTGAAAACTACTCTGGACGGATACTGGTCAACGCAACAACAAACTAACCAGCCCGCCTAATGCGAAGCAAATAAATAAAATTATGAATGTTTCAGTCTGATCGAGATTACAATGGATCGTAACTCCACGGTATTCCGAATGCAGGATTCCATTTACCGCATCTACGGATCCATGGCCAGCCATTCAATTGCATCAGAGTTTATCCTAAACTACTTTTTGTCAAATTGGGATAGTATCTACGAGAGGTAACATTTTATACTATTGCGGTGTTCTCAAACGGGCCGGGCCGGCCCGGAAATTACAAATATTCTCGGCCCGGGCCGGTGGGCCGGCGATGTACCATCCAACATTTTTTCGTAACTATAATGAATTTTAAATAATATGGCCGGGCCGGGCAATTTTGAGAACCCCGTGCTATTATAGAGAAAGGAAGTTCCCAAACGAGCCATTGTCGGTTACGAGGCCATTTTGACCAAATTTGCTTTAAGCTTTAGTTAAACGATGCCAAGACAGGTTTCCCATCTCAATGCTATTGAAAGTGTATTATTGACATCGATAATAACAATAGAATAGGATTGATCTGGATGACAACGCGCTGGCTTCAGACTTGGCGCGGCCTCAAAATGATAGGGCCAAGTTGGAGTTTTTGTTGTACATCTTAAATACTATAGTTGTTTTTAAAACTAAATTAAACTATTTTAGATTTCACAGCACCAGCTATCTGCCTTCAATCATCGAAAGCTCATTAACGATCCGAAACAAAGTGGATTTGGAACAAGTAAGATCTAAGAGCCGACATGAGCTGATGAAAGCTAACTAACTATAAACTGGTTCTGGAGTCATGAAACAATCGGGGATGCTTTAACCTGTAATCCTTAAAACTTCTGTATTCGGGTAGATACAAGATGGCTTAGCTTAATATTTCGTCAAAATAATCAAGATGCCGGTTAACCCAAATAATAGACGCATCCCTAAATAGAGCCGGCCCTAACAAGTTATTGGAATCCATCCTAGCGTACCCAATAACCTACCTACTCTTCCCGGACGGCTAGGTTAGAGCGCTAAAATTCCAGGAATTCCATTTTCCAATTATTTCAGGTTCAATTATTTGTGGAGAACGCGGAGCACGTTGATAGATACGAGAATCATTTCAAGCAGGCACTGGAAATGGCTGAAATCAACCTAAACTGGAAGAAGGAGAATTTCAAAAAGGTGGTCAGCATTATGGAAAAAGAATTAGCCGCGTATTGAACATTTTCTATTTTTTGTGTAAATAAAAGATTTGTCTCGATTGTTTTATGTTTTGGTGGTCTTCCAAAGAAACAAACAAAAGTCACGAAATTGGCTTTGCCCAATTGGGTTGGAAGCAAATCGGAACCCTCCAATATATAATAGAAAGGTGCTACTAAGAAAATGACTTGCACGGGAAGGTCCATGTGACGGATCCACCGATCGCAGCACAATTATGGAGATTATATGAGATTAGTAAATACTCCGAAACCCGTTTTTGATTTTTGCTGCTGACCTCGAATACCAAAATAGATTCTCTTTATACTTGTATATCGTTGTCTGTAAGAGACCCTATCCTAGCCGGTACCCTTTTTGCTCCGGGGAAGCAAAATAGAACAAAATGGTTATTCATTCAGCAATGACACTCTATTTGACCTGGTTTCTTATGCAAAGAATGAAAAAGTAAGTGTTCAAGGGCCGTCGCGGGCGTTTTTTCAAAAGTTGGCCCGTTGTCCGGCCTTGGCGTCCCCCTAAAACTCTAATTCTGTATTTTAGGACAACTACCCACTGGCAATAATCCTCCGTGGACTTAACGGTATTGGTTTTGCTCTAGGAGCCGAACCCGAAAGCAAAGTTTTTAAGGTGTGCTTTCGAAAAAGTTTTGTACCTCCGTTTCGGTTGTCTCCGGGTTCTGGGAACCCGAATTCAACCTAACCTTGTTTTTAAAATGGTTATTTATAGCTTTATTAAACTTTACTACTACGTTTAATTGTTTGGACATTTAGAAAGATATTCGCAAACTGATGAAGCCCAGTTATGATAAAGTTCATATTGCCACAATTGCCAGTAGAAGTGGTATAGAAGAGTATAAGGCACAAAAGTGAGTGGTTGACAAGGGTAATACGTTAGGACATAAGCGGGACGGGGACTTCTGATGGGTGCCTACTGATCTTGTTCCGAGGATATTCAGAAGAGGAAGGCGAAATAAATCTGAATTTAAGTGGAATAATATGAACCTCACCTGAAACAAAATATAATGCAAAAAGCATGTGCGGTCATGTAGTGCCAATGGGTGTTTTGAAATTTTTGTTAACCCACTGACTCCGGACCAACACTGGATCTGTATTGGAAACGGCAACTAATATATAGGCACCACTTGGCTGAAACGTATATCGGATGGGAATTGCCAACCAGCGAGAGAGCGAGAGTGGGCAGAGAAACTACCCGTCCTAGGCATATTTTTTTGCTAATTTAATATATCCATTGTGTACTTGTATAATGATTATATTTAAATTTTATGTACCTAATAACATTCAAAAATTCACAAAAAAATGGAAAAATATCGATTTTTAGGGGCGTGGCTAAGACAAGCTGGTCTGGCCTGTGAAACTTGGAAAATATGAGGCCAGGCCAGGCCAGGTTAACAGCTCTGGGCAATCCTGATTAGAAGCATTCTATGCTAATAATATAAGTATTTATCCTAATAATAATAATAATAATAAAATCGAATATACTGTTTATTTTCGTTTACCTTATCCCTTTTCAGCGACCGTGACCTGAGTGTTTGGTCTTCCTATTGTCAAACTAAAGCTCCAGAATGTCTTGCTGAGCTAGATGATTTGTTCAAAAAGAATGTTTTAGAGAATTGTAGTGGAAAGGATGCGGTTGCTAGTCAATGTAATAGGTTCGTTTAAGAATTTGAAAAAATAAAACTATAAAATATAATTCGTCTACTTTGAACAATAGTATAATATAGTTAAGCGATATAGGAGTGGATGATTCATTCATAAAGTCCGTCCCTTATAAAGGGTTGAAAAACAATAACATGAGGTCACAGAATATAATCCGTTTTGAGAAGGAAGCCGGTGGAGTCGGCAGTAAGGAGTATCCATTCATAATAGGCTACATCCGAAGTATAATCATTAACTGAATTTAATAATATTCCAGCCTGGCTCCTGAACTTCGTGCAGCGACTTATTGTTCTGGAATCAGAAAAAATGATGATGAAACTTAGAAAATGGTGAGTTGAGATGAGAAAGGCTTACAGGCCTTTTTTGCGTTTTCTGGCAGCTCAAACTTGAATAGGCCCTGCACCCCCAAAAAATATAAACTAACTTAAATCCTTCATTTACAGATGATGGGACTCTACGAACGTGAAACGGAGCCGACTAAAAAGAACCCCCTAATGATGGTTCTGCTTTGTACAAGTAATGTTGCGCAGCTAAAAAAGTTAGTAGAGACAGCAGTTGAGTGTTTGGGCCCGATTGAAAGTAGGCACGCGCTTTGAGCAGAATCGGACCAATATGGCCGGATATACCATCCCATTCGTGAACATCCAGACCATCTAGCAGCCGGACCATATTTTAGGGTTTCTAGAAACTTTCTGGAATTATGAAAAATTGTATTTAGTAATGTATAAAGGGATCCGCTCTTTGCAAACTACTCTGGACGGATACTGGTCAATGCAACTAATACAAACTAACCGGCCCTACTAATGCGAAGCAAATAAAATATATTTATGAATGTTTCAGTCTGATCGAAATTACATTGGATCGTAACTCCACGGTAATCCGCATGCAAGATTCCATTTACCGCATCTACGGATCCATGGTCAGCCATTCAATTGCAAGAGAGTTTATCCTAAACTACTTTTTGTCAAATTGGGATAGCATTTACGAGAGGTAGCATTATATGCTATTGCGGTGTTCTCAAACGGGCCGGGCCGGCCCGGGCTGGTGGACCGACGAGGTACCATCCAATATTTTTTTCGTAACTATAGTGAATTTTTTTCGACAAATCTTCAAAATTTGTCAAAAAAATTGAGAGTTTTCAATAATGGTCGGCCCGGCCGGCCCAGGCAATTTGAGAACCCCGTTCTATTGTAGAGATATGCAGTTCTCAAACGAGCCAGTGTCGGTTACGAGGCCATTCTGACCAAACGTGCCCTTAGGCTTTAGTTAAACGATGCCAAGCCAGGTTTCCCATCTCAATGCTATTGAACATTTATTATTGATATCGATAATAACAATGCAATAAGATTGATCTGGGTGACAATGCGCTGGCTTCCGAGTTGGCGCGGCCTCAAAATTATAGGACCAAGTTGGAGTTGTTGTTGTACTCCTCAAATACTATAGTTTTTGTTTTAAAACTAAATTAAACTATTTTAGATATAACAGCACCAGCTATCTGCCTTCAATCATCGCAAGCTCATTAACGATCCGAAACAAGTGGATTTGGAACAAGTAGGATCTAAGAGCCGACTTGAGCTGATGAAAGCTAAATATAAACTGGTTCTGGAGTCATGCAACAACCGGGGATGCTTTAACCTGTAATCCTTAAAACTTCTGTATTCGGATGGATACAGGATGGCTTAGCTTAATATACCCTCTAAATAGGCGAGATGTCGGTTAACCCAACTACTAGACGCATCCATAGATACAGCAGGCCCTAACAAGTTATTGGAATCCATCCTAGCGTACCCGATAACCAACTAACTCTTCCCGGACGGCTAGGTTATAGCTCTAAAATTCCAGGAATTCCATTTTCTAATTATATATTTCAGGTTAAATTATTTGTGGAGCACGCGGAGCACTTTGATAGATATCAGAATCATTTCAAGCAGTCACTGGAAATGGCTGAAATCGAACTAAACTGGAAGAAATAGAATTTCAAGAAGGTTGTCAGCATTATGGAAAAAGAACTAGCCGCGACATTTTCTATTTTTTGTGTAAATAAAAGATTTTTCTAGATTGTTTTATGTGTTGGTGGTCTTCCAAAGAAACAAACAAGAGTCACGAAATTGGCTTGGCCCAATTGGGTTGGAACCAAATCGGAAACCTCCATTGTATAATAGAAAGGTGCTACTAAGAAAATGACTTGCACAGGAAGGTCCATTTGACGGAACCACCGATCGCAGCACAATTATGGAGATAGCCTAATTTATAGGAGAAACCCGTTTTTTGATTTTTGCTGCCGACCTCGAAGACCAAAATAGATTCTCTTTATACAAGTGTATCGTTTTTTAGCGGTAATGCACGAAGAGACCCTATAATAGCGGGTACCCTTCTTGCTCCGGGGAAGCAAAATAGAACCCTGGTTATTCATTCTTTGTCATCAGACAGGATTGAGAAGAAACCTTACACAAATTTGAAAATTACTTGTGAAGGCACCGACCAATACCAAATTTAGTCCCAACTGGGTACCAACAAGGCGAGGAATTCATGTTTTCGTCGTACGGATCCGGATCTTTTCAAAAAATGTCTGATCTTAACACGGTTTCGGACCCGAACCTAGGTAGCAGTATTGCTGGTTACTGGCTACGTGCTCTTTTCCAAGCCCATTAATATTCCCAAATTTTTTAAATCTTTCCAAACATCCTAGATTCCATTCCCAGTGCAGCTGAGTACAAGAGTTTTTTTCTCCAAGAACTCCTGAGAAGATCCTTCTATCATTAAGATCATATCTAAAATATTCCTCACTTTCGTATTCGTAACCATGCAGGGTGGTCGAACTGAAGAAAAATGGAGAAATCTCGGAACCGCTAAAACTTTGTACAGGTATGTCAGTTAGATATTATCAAGTGTACAATAGTAGTACTACTAGCAGATGCGGTGTTAAAAATGGATAATACGCAAACAAAAAGGCGGTAGTACTCTAGAATACGACAATGTAGAAGATGCCTTTTGGGTGCCGAATAATAAATATAGTCAGGATAGGAACTAGAAAATAAAAAAAGGAGTAAAAGAGTTTTTAAGATGCCTAATTGCACAGTAAATGTTTAGTGTATCTAGTGATACAAATCTATCTTTCTAGCTTCTTCGTAGTACAAATATGTACATTTCTACTTAAAACTGTAAAAGTAAAGTTTAAAGTTATATTATAGGTTAATATTAAGATTAAGAATAAGAGTAATATTAAGATTGCTATAGTTAGATTCAAAAGTAATAAAGCCGTGTTCAAAATTCAAAAGATTCAAAAGTAAAAGATTTTTTGCTGAAAATGAAAGCGAAATGAATGAAAGCGGTATTGAAAGTCAAAAACATACGCAGCATACACGGCCTTATTACTTTTGAATCTGACTATACTATTTAACGCAAAAGAAGGTACAATAGTGGTCCATATATTTCTTAACAACATTATTACTATTTATTACTCTTGTTAGCTTACCAATTCTCCTCAAAATGTTCTATTCCGTATTTGTAACAAAGTGGTAAACTATGTTCTCTGCTCGTTTTCCTTGCAATTTCATTAAGAATTTCGATCCCTATTTCTAATTTAGAGCTGGTCTACAATGCAACAAAAGTCATGTCGCCTCTTCAATGCGAAGCAACGAATTTGTTACAAGGATCAGGCGAAGTAAGTACTGAAAGAGTGTTTGTTTACTTGCATAACTATATGGCAATTATAGTAAAGTTTTGAGGAGCCGAGTTTTTATACTCATCTTGGAATCGTTCGATTGAAGACGGTTCCTTTCTAACGTTAAGTCTGGGGCGCGAATCGTGGGATGAAAAAGATTCTTTCCTTAACCTAATATAGCTATTGGGGTCAAATCCACACCTTTCTAAGCAGAAACAAAGACTATTTATTCTCTTTATTTTAGGTATATTCCCCTGGTTACCCCCTACCTTATGCCTTGAGTAACTGCCTTTACTTTATAACCGTTCAGTCTGGAAAGAAAGTTGGAGTAGGTTTAAGTTACAGAAAATTTTAGAAAATTGGTGAGAGCTGTTTCTGACAATTTATTAAAGTTATATAAAAGAAAGTCACAGTTATTGTATTTAGATATCTTTCCCCGTTCTTAAACTCGCAAATGGAACTACAATCTCAATCTATGACGACATTTCTGACTTGGAGCCATTGGCAGTGTAAGTGCTTGTTACTGAGAAATGATTGTCAGAAGCTCTTTTTCATTATTAAAAGAAACCGTAAACTACTTTTAAACACTTATTAAAGACAAAAAGATTTTCAAAATATATTTTAGGATCAACTCTACTACAACCAACTTCCAATCTCTGAAGTCTACATATAACCAACTGACTGTTATTTTTAAATATGGTTCGAATACTGCTCAGCCGAATACTAGTTGGATAATGAATTACCAACCAGGTATGTGTTTCTGCTAGTCGAGAAATTCATAAATGTTGAAACAGTCAGGTAATATATTAATTACTTCAGTCATGTTCGCGGACACCAAGAAGAAGTGAAGTTGCGAGTATTTGTAAACTTAATTAAATAAATCAGTTTGCAATATTGTTCAATATATATTTAAGTGAGGACGTTCTGCTCATAAATGGTAGCGGTAAAAATACAATTTTGCCTTGAATTATTGATCTTAAAAACTTCTTTAAAATCATTTCGAAAACAGGAGATCACAGATGTTTGCATTGAAGATGTGAGATGAAGGGACGTTAGGAAGCAGGGACTCCATAGCAAAGCGCCTAGGGCTTTTCTAATTTAGGGATATTCGGACCACAGATCTCTAGATTAAGAGGCAAAGCCTTCTAACCCTTTGATCACCTTTGAACCAATTATCAGTGAAATTTTTTGACATGAGTTGTAGCAGAGAAGTATTGGAAAAGAAAAAGTTTGAGCGTTTCGAAATTCGTGAGAAACAAACAGGTAGTCTAGAAGCTTTCCGTGACCTACTAAACTTTTCACCTATACTATATCACACAAATATAAAAAATGAATGTTTTGTTCGGCGCATTACTGCCTTTTGCGCTTACAATTTGTCCCTAGCTGATAGTCTGTCTCCTGGCCAAGCACCCGATGATTTGTGGAAGAAGCTCGTTGCGGTGGCCTAAACCAAGGAAAA
>JAQGAV010003445.1:0-12457 GCA_034691345.1 Phasmarhabditis papillosa | reverse complement strand
AATAAATTTATTTGCATTGAAATACTATTCATTTATATTCAATAATAAGTGTTATTTTATACACTGTTCAGCATATATTTGAACAGTTATTACGAATAATCGAGTGTTTGTTGTCATCACATGCTTAGTATTAGCAATGGTAATCTAACTGATTGCTCATGTAGCACATGTAGAAGAAGAAATCTGTCGCTTCGGTTTAATGAAGATGGAGAAGCATCCAAAGAATAATGGATACCAAACATGTTTGCAAGCATACACAAATGGAAGATGAATAATCAGATATGATATTCATCAAAGAAGTCGATTCAACTATGACGACTATGACGTCGTTGAATTATATGAATAAACTTTGGTTCTGTTCTAGTATGATGATTGTATTTCTTCTAATCTTGCTTAAGTTGCTAATCTTTCTGATATTTTTCGCTAAAAGATTTATATTCCATGTGATTTGCTTTATAATAAAAATTGTTTTACTTTGATTTATTTTAGCAAAACATTTTACTCAAAATGTTTGGGGACATAAAGAAATGGGCCAGCCAGTATCAATGGGATCAAAAGCTAGAAAAACAAAAGAAGGCAGTTATTAGAAGAGAAGAGTAGTATGAACAGAGTGAAAAGATCTTCATATTTTCAGAGTACTCTTGAGATTGTCGAAGATGGAGTAAAACTTAGACCAGAAGAGCCTAACAACCCAGAACACGTGAAAGAAATAAGGTACAATTTCGACTCATATGATGTAGAGGAATATTACGAATACTGATTCTTAATAAATATTTGCTGTACTTTGAACTTGTAATGAGAATAATAAGAAATTGATAAGTTTTTGCTGACATAAATAAAAGGGACAGTATCAATGTGACTATATAAGCGATAGTACTCTCTACAAACTATTCGACTATCACATCTCGTGTAAACTATAGTCTCTATCAGAAGCGCAGTACACTAGGGATCAACAATGTTACACAAAAATTAATGTACTTTTGTATAAAATGGTCTCAATCCACTTACCATTGATTTCTATATAGCACAGCTGTTTTGTAAGATATTGCGCCGAAAAAGTAGTAAAGCACATATCACACTTGTTCCAATTATTTATACGTTTTAAATTCCGAAAAATAACCACTATAAAAGCTTCCTTGAATGGAGCCCTGCGTTTACGCGAGCCCGCGGGAAGACTGAAATTTTGAGACTAGAAAACTAACGAAAAGGGCCGAAAATCTAGTTGAGACTTGAAAAGCGAAAAAGAAAATGTTTCAGAAAACTTCAAGGCGATTATAGTCCATCTAATTTCAGAAATTCACCAACTTTTAACGACTCCTAAGTCTTCGCTTAACGATTTATAAAGTCTCTGCCCTTCGAATTACAATAGTTTCAATCATGTATTGGCTGCAATACTTCTCTTAGCTGCTACAATAAGATGATATAATGAGGCTAAAGGCTTAGCACACTTAAGAAAAGGATGTGTGAGCAGTTGAGAGGCAGACCAACGCTCGTCCACATTCACAGAAAGGGCGTTGTCGATGAAATCCTAAAGATTAAATATTATTGATTAGTAATTATCAGAGCTAGTAAACTGGCCGTCCCGGACTAATTTTTGCACCTGGGCCGGAAAAGCCAGACCGGGCCGGGCCGGGGTTGGGCCGGTTTTCAAGGTTTATTGTTTTCTCTAGTAAGTATTGGAGATCTTTTTATTGTGTTTTATATTTCTAGGTAGAAACTTTGTGAATTTTACGATGTACTGCCGCAACAAGTTTGTAAAGAAGTTTATTGATTTGTGCAACATTTACTTATGCCGCATACAAAATTGAGTTTTAGGAAATTATTCATCTATCTCTCTTTTCAATTTAGGAAAGAACAACTTTGTAAAGAAAATTTTAAAGGGAAAATCTATAAATCTATTCTTTCTTATGAATACAATATCTGAAGAACTTTAGGAAAACATTTTCATCCTATAATAAGATCCGAAATCTAGAAAACTATCTAGGGCTGGCGCTGTGCACTGTAGGTTTTCAAACCTATTATATAGTAAGATTCGATAGTAGTAATGGAGTGTTAAAAAAGAATCTCGCCGAAAATCGCTCTGAAATTTTTGAAATACGAAAATATACGCAAAATTGCATAAAAACGCGAGTAACACTCCATTATTCCTCTTGAATCAGACTATATATCCACTTTACAATTTAGGAAAGAACACTGATCCCAAAAGTGAAAATGAAAAAATCAAAAACAAAAAAACATATTCTGTCTTTCGCTATTTTATTCGTTTATAAAACGTAATAATCGTTCGGATTTATTGCCTTTTAACCAGGTTTGTGTATTTCCTTATGCGCCAACTTTGTAAACTTGGGGAGAAGCCTTGAAGAATCATTCATCTATCTCTCTTTTCAATTTAAGAAAAAACAATTTTTTTAAATAAAATTCCCAAAACTGAATTTTGTAATGTTTCTGTCCATCAATCAAACATTCTTACGGTTAGACGAAGAATTCCTAATTTCCAAAAATACTAGATACCGGGAAGTCCCTGCCCTTTTCCCCGGTAATATAAAGGATCCCCCCCCGTAACAAACGTCACCTAACTTTGCCGCTCGCTGTCCCACTTAAAATGACTCATAACTGATAAAACTGATTAAAAACCAAGGTGTTAATCGCCCCCCAAAGTGGTCAAAACATTTCAAAAACTGATTTTATTTCCGGTTTCCCCGTTTTTTTTTTTGAAAATGATCAAATGCATAAGTAAACAACAAACCTTAAGTGCAGGAGATAGTTGTTCTCTGCTTGGGAAATCCGGTTTACCGTGTGTGGCTATTAGGTAGATTGCCTGTAATAAAAAGTTGAATCTAGGTTTATTAGAAACAAGTAGTTCACAACTCTGGGAAAAGGCCGCCCCGGCCGGCCCGATGTCTCAAAAAGTCGGCCCCGGGACGAACCGGTCTGCCCTAGCCGGCCGGCCCGTGTAATTCCCTGCCCTGTACTACTCAATCAATCGTAAATTTTTAATTTCCAAAATTTGCAACAGTAAATGTTTCAAAGTTATGTAAGCGTTAAGGTTGCAATAAAGTAATAGTACACGATCAATTTCGACAAGGTTTAATACCAATTTCAGTATTTGTATATTGCAAACTAGTTTTCTGTTTTAGAACAAATGGTACGGACTTATTATTCTGGCCTCATTATGTTACACGGCTCCCACCTATTAATCTTTTATCAAATAAGACTGTTTTAACTGAACTCAAGTTCCTTCATCGAAGCAAAATATTAAAAGCTTGCTCACAATTCACAAAGGCAACTGTTTCATATACAGTAATCTCCAGACCTTTGTTGTCAATTTTGAATAGTAAATTATAAACTAAAAACGTACTCTCAATGGATTTTCATTTAAATAAGGTGGTTCTCCTTCTACCATTTCAATAGCCATAATACCTAGAGACCACACATCGACTTTAGGCCCGTACTGTTTACGGGTTACTACTTCGGGGGCCATCTAGAAGGAATAAATTAGTTCTAGCGAGATTAAGATAATCAAAATTATACAACTTCGGTATTTATAGCCTAGATTAACTGTCTGGAGAGCCCAATATGGCTTCTTACAATACTATGCAACATTTACTTCTGGCATTATTAACTTATGATTGATCGTTATTGAATTTCTTCATTGTATTATCTCAATTGTAAACTTATAATTAATTTGGATAATTTATTATAAAATAAGTGGGGGCGTAGTAGCTCAGCTGCTAGCGCTCCGGCCTATGAATCCATGAGTAGAAAATTTAGTGGGTTCGATCCCTCCCCCGTCCCAAGCCGCACTGAGCAACCGTGGAATGTATGCTCGAATGTTGTCTTATGATTCCCGCAAACCGACTTCTAGCTGCCCCAAAGATGGAAAGAATAACAGGAACACCCGTCATTTGATTGATACACGTAATAAATACGAGGGTAGCCGCCAGATGCTGGCGCGCTGCTCACAAAAGAGGCTCAGCCGAGCATTGAATTCTTACTCTTGGCGCTGACTATATATGTTTTGTTATTAAATACCTTTCTATTGACTTACCCAATACGGCGTTCCGACCATTGTAGTTCGTTTGTTCTGTTCAGAAGAAATTTGCGCACAGAAACCAAAATCAGCTGAAAACGTAATGAATAAATAACTATCATAAACGATTTGAGGATAATGATGTTGATCTAAATAATAGAGTCCATCTCATGACCTAGGTTTACAGTGCGGTATCAAGAGCGCGAAAAAATGAAATCGGGCGACTTGGTGTGTTTTCTCCAAAAGTATATTCATTTTTTTATAACACAACGCCCCGCTCGTGATACCGCTTTGGAAAGCGAGGTCGTGAGATAGACTATAATTATCATAAACGATTTGAGGATAATGATTTTGATCTAAATATTAGCTCATTTGAAGAACTCCGCCCACTTTCTCGCTGGACAGCGTTTCCTTATATAGGTGAACCAGAGGATCTCGTATAAAAATCTTCATAATTAAGCTTAAACATAAGATTTCATAAATCGGTTTTCAGAACTGTGTAACTATACTAGTAGGCCAGTTTTTCCATAATTAATCAGAAAAATGCATAAATTTTTTAATGGGTGCCGGTCGCTAAGTTTAGTTAAAAAGAAAGAAGTAGTTAACAGTTTTTATATTTATATATAACCTTATATAACTTCTTTTTAATACATTTCTTTTTAATACATAGAATACATGTGTTGTGTGTCCCTAACGTGCCGCGATTACCGGCTTCAAAATTGCAATTTTACTAAAAGAAAATTCAGAAAACTGACCTTCCCTTTAAGAAGTCTGTCACCGCGACACTTTAATGGACACGGAGCTTGCACGGAGGTCCTACCATTCATATTTAGGCTTACAAAAGTAATGATTTTATATAGCACGGGGGTTTATGTATTTACTGGTTTTAAATATTCCCCAAAGAAAACTCTATATATAATGTTTACAAATATATATTTTGCAGGAATTACCGCCCAGCGCGATAAAGACCTCGGAACGGCATATTGCAATTGAAGAACGCGGTGTAGAAAATGAGGAGGATAATGGGGATGAACTAGTTCCGTTTACCGTACCGGCGACACACACAAATTCACCAAGACCACCCGTAATTAAACAGCCACCACCGGTCAGAGTGACACCTCGACCGGTAAGCCACCGCGCCACACCGAGAACGACCACCAAGGTGGGTAACTAAAGATAATGACAACAAAAACAAGTACTGTATAATACAATATATTATTCCCTTCGAAAATAATCCTTACATATTCTATTGTTTAGCCACCAGAGTCTACAACAATAGAGTTACCAGCAAGTACTACCGATGATTTTATACCCGAATTACCTGGTGATCTTGTAACAGAAGAGACCACCCAAGTAGCTGAAACAGCGCCACCCGTGGAAGAAACCACAAACAGACCACCGGAGGAAGAAATGGATCCCAATAAGGCAGTTGTCATTGTGAGTTTATTAATAAGAGGACTAAATAAACATACCTTATTTTTGATTACAAAGGTTACTGTAAATGTTTGCAGCTCGAACCAGGACTCCACCCCCATTTTAACATAAACGCAGGGTGGCTGGACATTCAAACGGTCATAGGGCTTAAAATGCTGGAAGAACAATTCAATCTTCGTGTTCAACTCAGTTTTAGTTGATTAATCGTTTTAAGCATTCAAACTGAGAAGCAATTTCTGAGTGTACCGTGCCTTTAATTGCTAATAATTCTTTATTTAACTGTTCCCTATTGTATTATTACTCTAAATTAAAGAAGAATACTTTAGCCCCGACGTTCGCTGCTTGAGTCTGACAATGATCTTCTTGACGTGGTAACTGGAGCTCCCTTAGACCTAACAATCGAGTCTCAGAAAGAAGATGCTGCATACCGAATAAGACATGGTAAAATGTAAGATGCTTTAATCTATTCAACAGCAGTAAATTATACTTCTACCGCAGTGATATGTTTGCACGATAAGTTTACTTTAAAAATTGTTATTATTTTAAGCCCACCCGCACCGTTAAAGTCAGTAACTGAACTAATGTCTCAACAGAATGTCCCTGCAAGACCATCAAGACCCCACACATCGGTAAGTTTATAGATTGATATAGTTGGGCTATACTGTGGAATTTAACCGTTTAATGTTATTAATATAATGTGGTACTTTATACTATTTATATATTACAACAATATTTATATTTTAGCATTCCCCAACTGACTTTGAGAAATTAGCTTCTGACTACCGTGAGCGACTTAGCGGTACCGGCGACATTAACAAAATACTTAAATCTCTATATCAAAATGCCTACATTCAATTAGTCGAAAATACAGATGCTAACAAAAAAATAAGAAAACCATACGAACCCAAAAGAAGTGAAGCTAGGTTCGGATAGATATTATTATTAATAGACCACCTACTAAGTAAACATTGTAAAGATACCCATATATTAGTTGAAACCTTGTTCTAACATTATTTATATGTACATATATTTGACTGTCTTTCAGAAGAAATATAAAGCCATTATTTTAACAGCATATCCCTTTTAACAATTGCAATACTAACTAATGGTTATTCGTTATTATATATCATATTTTATTAAATTTATTTATTTATTTATGTACTTTATTAAAATATATAAAAAGTTTTACTCTGCATTTGTACACTTACTTGACAAATAATTCTTAGAGACAACAAAGGTTAAAAAAATTTGGTTAGACATTTCTGGAAAGAATTCCTAAACAAATAGGTTTGCAACCCGATGTTTGCTGAAATATTTAACTTTATATAGTTATTTTATTTGGTAATTTACTTAATAATTATTTAAAAGCTTTGAAACATCTTTGTTATTATTGTTGATATTGAGCGGAGGATGTGCTGTAAAGCTTCTGTTTAAATGTTTTTTATATAAGAACAGCTGACTTCTACATAAAACTAGATCTTTACATTGAGACAACTTCATTTATACAGACTTAATAAACACTCGCTTATATCTTAACATTTATTATTACTAAGAAGAGTATTTATTATTATATTAACTGTCTATATTGACACTATTACATCAATCTTATAGGGTATTTCCTTAAAAGAAACAAATATCCGTATAAGATCTTTTAAAAACATTGTTACATATGCTTATTATATCGTTGGCAATTAGTTTAAATACTACTAGTTCTTTTGTTAACCACCCTATTTATATAACACTGATATCTTTGTTATTCCACTTGAGTGTTCCAATTCTTTAACCGTATTATTAAAAGTAACAAAAATTGTATTCTCTAGATATGCGGGGCAGTTTAATTGCACTTGTATGTACCATTATATTGCTGGGTGGCCACACGACCTACGGCTGTGAAAAGTTTGACAAGTTTGTAGACTTATACTGTAAAATGAGCGGCGAGACTACACCTTGTCTCCAAACAGATGGTGAGTAAACCGAGGGGTGGTCCATTTTTTATAACTTTTTTACGAAATAAACAAACGGCTCATTTTATTTAGCATTCTATTTATTTCCTAAAGAAACAAACAAATAGTTGCGCCTTAAAGAATAATTATAAACTACAGGTCGCTCTCATATGTCCGAATGTTGTGCTAAACCTGGAGGTTGTAATTCTAGAGAGTTCCCTATAAAGAAGGTTTGTATATTATTAATATGACCTACATCAAAGTTAATTTATAAAATAATAATAATAATAATATAACTTTAGGTCTGCTGCTTCAGCAAGGATTGTCTTGAGCGTTGCTATCCTGGAAAGGGCCACAAGATTGGAACTGTCTATTAAGAAAAGAAAAGAAAAAGAAGCTGTTTTAGAATTATTTTGCAATCTGTAGAACAATGATGTTTTTATATTAACCGTTTAGTGCTTATTATTTACATAAATACACTTTATAAATCATTTAAAGTAATTAATACAATATATTTATTCACATGTTAACATTACAAGTAATTAATACTAGCTTGTATAATATCGTGTTTTTAAATGGGTTTTTGGGAGTTAAACCGATCGTTTAATTGTGAGTTAACCCGTTAACTTTGGAATAATAGAGAGATATATTCCATTTTTATTAATAATATTAAAATACTATTAATTGATTTAAAGGTTTTAATGTAAAACACAATAAAATATATAAAATATTAGGTTAGGAACTGTCCTTGCTGTTACGGTGTTCTAGTCTGGCCAAGTCGATAGACAGCTGTTTCGTAACGGTGTGCTGAGGCAAGGAGGAACGTCTTTGGAAACGAACTCTTAAATATAAATATAATATTAAATGTAAATAAACAATTAACAAATTGTCGTTTACATGGTAAAACTATTTCGTAGTTCAACGAAGTTCAATAACCGATTGTTTATTTTAAAAAAACTGTTTGATAATTTAATAAATCGACCACCTATCCTGCTAACCTTTGATAATAACCATCCCTAACTGATGTGAAAATAGCTCCAATGAGTTGAGACCAGGCCATTAGGGTATCACACCTAGATATTGTTAAGGTTTTTAATATATATATATATATATATATATATATACTTTAATAATAACAATAATAATAATAAAGTAAATTATACTAACCGTTTGTGCATTCCTCCCCCATCTAACTTAACACATTCTGCTATTGCAGCATCAGCTAAAGGGCTAAATAGGTCTGGTCTAAAGCCTAGTGGACAAAGACTTGCAAATGTCTCACCGAACTGTCTTCCGTGTTGTAGAACCTTAATTATTAAATACTTTATATAATAATTATTATATATTTATCTAACTATAATAAAAAAATTATAATTTATAAGTCTCACATTGTAGAGTAGTGTTGGTAGGTGATTCGGGCATTTTAGAATTTCAAAAAAGTTAAAAGATTTTGATAAATAAAATAGAGTAATTTTATATAATAAAAAGTTTTATTGTAATGGATAGTTTTTGAAATTGTTTTCAGTAATGATAAATATATTACAGCTGTTATAATAATAATAATAACTACCTCATCACTCTTATCTGCATTTTGTACCGCATCCGATATTAAAGAATACATTTGTCGAGACAGCTCCTCTACGCTTTTTTCGTTTATTTTAGATAAAAGACTTCTGATTTCGGGCCGCGCCGCTCCTGCCCGACGAAATATCGCCTCTCCCATTATCGGCCTAAATTACGCTCTATTGCGACTTGACTGTTAATAACTGCGTTGGTGGTAACTGTAGATTGTTTTTGTTACTTTTTATAGTTAAATATTCATGTTCTTATTTTAAAGCATTTTACAAAACATGTTCGTCTATTATTTTTGTTTTTAAAAAGAGTGGGTCTTATATTGACCGCCCGCGGCTATGACTTCTTAGAAAATTCCAGTGCAGACACCAAAAATAAGTTAATCCATTTAGAAATATAAAACGAACGTGTGAATTCATGAAGTTTAAGCACTAAATGTCTTGTAAAATAAAAATATTAATAAAATGACGATTTGCATTAATGTTAAAGGGAGGTATTATTTCTTACTTTGCAGACTTGAATGCTTGTTGTATTCTTAGTCTATTGAGCGGTGGTACTAGGCCAGACGAGCCCTTGCGTGCACCGGTAGATTTCTGTTCAGACAGTTCTGGTTTAGTATTCGTAGCGGACACTGCTTGCTAAAATATTATTTCAACTATTTAATATCTAGAATATTATTATATTTGCGTCTTTATATTGTTAATAATTCCATAGTCGACTTCAAACCTGCGGCCGGCGGGCTGGCGCGCTACACTCTGGTAAGGCGCTTGTGCGGAAATTTTTGCTCGGAATTCTCTTCGAGCGAGAGAATATTTCAATGCAAACATTTTTTGCTCCCGCGCCTTACCAGAGTGTAGCGCGCGGACCATAGGTTTGAAGATAGACTATACATTGTATTGTTATACTGTATTATATACTAGTACAGCAACCCCATTACCTGCACATCTTTAATTACAGTAACCCCATACCTGCATATCTTTTTCCATTTGAGCTCCACAAAGACTGCGGCTTCTTCTTCGTTCACAGTTAACTTGCAGGGTGTTCACTGACAATGTATTTTCCCCTCTGGGAGGTGAGTCGACCACACACGCTGAAAATAGAATAGATTTACACCTCAATTATAACAGAGTTTTTAGTTTAACAAATAAGAAGCCCCACATAGGAATATTGTAGTCTATTAATCAGATATATATATAGAATGAAGAAATGTTAACATAATTATTTTTATATAATTAACAACTAGAAGATAGTTTACAAGTGTATTCATTAAAATAGAAGATAATAAACACTATTTTGTTAAAATGGTTGTCGCTAGAGAATTTGTAGCAATTCCCTTGAATAAATATGTGCGGGTCAGTCCGTTCGAAATTTGCCATTCTAAACATGTAAACGAGTAACGAGACATTGTAACAACATCCATAAAGACGGCCAACATAGCCCCCAAAAGGAACTACATTTATATAGACCACCCCACATATAACTAATATTAATATTAAACAGGTTGCATTCTATGATATAAACTATTGAACCCATAAGCAAGTTAAATTGAATCCTTCAAATAAGATTGCCTCTCCAGCCTTTTAAGCAGCAGCTTGTCTATTAACTGAAAATACGGACAGCCAAAATACTTCCTTAAGAACCCCCATGTCAGCATACTATTTTTATGTATGGGCGGCCGGCGGCTTGTTTTCCGAATAAATTCAAGGTGTGGGTGGTCCATATTCGGAGAGCAGCAAAAAAGACACCAAAAATTAACGGCGCCGCCTAATTGCTTTTGAATTGTATAATTCCTGGGTGGTCTCCTCTCAAAATAAGTCATTTATCAGAGAAGAAGTGGCCACCCAGTATTAAAATGTATTAAAGTAGCGATAGGTAGATAAAATGAATGGCTAAGGCTGGTGCTCATTGTTCGCCAACAAGGGAAAAGAGATGCGATGTGATGAAATGGGGTGGAGTGTTGTAAAAGAATAGGGCGGAATTAGATTTATCGGATCAAAGGAAGAAGATGCGAATAACGAAGTCTAAGAAGCACTTCAATCACCATTCTCAGACCACGCACAAACAAAATGCTCCTATTTACTTAAAGGGAGGTCGCACAGAGAGATAATACTTAAATAATGTATCTTTATACTCTTCTTTAAGAGCTGGGCTTCCAATGTAGTATTTTAGAGAGAATCGGCGTTATATTATAATGAATGTACTTTTGAAGAAAAGGCTCCAAATCCACGGCAACAAACTATATATGAAATTAATCGAAAGTTTTAAGTTAAATATTGTTAACATCATGGGGGGTTTTCATATATATATATATTATTTAATTATAGATTGCGGCAGCCACCAATGTGCGTTAATATGAAATCTAATAATAAGCGCATTAACTTTAGAAGATTATAAATAACGTTGTGTGGGGTATGGGAGTTAAAAAGTAGACAAAAGTAGCTAAAGTTACAAAGGGAGGACTCGCTAACGAGATTCTTCTCTATTCAAGAAGATGCGCGCTATGGACAATCGGCCGACCCATGGAGAACGAGCAAAAATCAGTTATTTAGCAAAATATATAATTGAAGTTGTTTTAGAAGAAGGATAAACAGTCGTATTTGTTATATAAAACAAAATTATTAACGAAATGGGTGGTTTAATTAGTATTATCTAGATTCTAAAAGCTAATACTCTTTACTTGAGAATGTTAGAAAAGTATTCAATAACAGACAAGTTCCTTTCTCATTTTACTAACTCTTTATAATTTTCCGGTAATGTGCTAACTCGTGGAGGCTTGTGCACAACAAAAGTGATACCATTTAGAGGAAATACTTATAAACGCAGTATTTAATTAACATTAAGTGCAAATTGGACCACCGGCTATGAAAATCTTATTTCTTTCTGCTCTAGTCGAATACGGTAGCATGGGTGCAATGCTTCAGAAGTAAATATAAATGAAAGATCGCCGGCGAAGATATCAAAATGAGAAGAAACCACCAATGAAATTAAATATGCTAGTGGCGGGGGGGGGGGCGGTACGGGGAATTAATATTTAAATATTTGAAAACATTTAGGAGTGGCCCTCGTATGTGCCATTTAGTGAGTAAGCTAAATGTTGAAAGAATCTTAATAACTCTTATAGCATATTAAGAATATTATAATTAATATAGGTACCTCTATATCACTCTAATACTATATCATAGTTTATATTGTTATTATAATCTTATTTATATTAGAGATGTTTTCTCTGTGGGTGGGATTGGTCACCCATACTTTTAACTGAACAAACCTGATGACTTCCTTGTAACAGGAGGCGTAGAAGTTTGAATCCGGTTCTCGCTTAGATTTCTAGCCTGACTGATTGATCTCTTAGGTTTTCTTTTATAATTTCTGAAATTAAGAAATAAAAAAAGTATTTAAAAAAAAAAAAAGTATTTTATTTCCTGTATCACTCGTATCACAATAATAGTAGATTTCTTCGAGGCAGGGCTTCGGCCAT
>JAQGAV010003444.1:0-12465 GCA_034691345.1 Phasmarhabditis papillosa | reverse complement strand
GTTGCAATATTTTGTCTGAGTAAGGCAGTGCGAAAGCAAGTTTGCAATCTGCTGATATCGCGCGCGTAGAATGCAAGCAAGCGCAGTATTGAAAATAACGAAATACGCAGTATACACGGCCTCATTACTTTTGAATCTGACTATAATTTATTTGAAATTGTTCTCAAGTCTTCGTTTTTTACAAGTATGGGGTCGAGACTGGCCGCTTGGGCTACCCGTATTCCCGAACTGATGAGTGAATAAGTCAACAAAACGAGCCGTTTGGTGCGAGGCGCGGGTGTCAATAAAAACACACGCGCGCCCAGTCGGGACTGTACCGACTGAGGTATGGATAAACGGTTAAGCCGACTGAGAAGAGGAAACGAGCGATTTCCGCATTAGACTCAAATAGGAAACGGGGATCCGAGTGAGATGGAAGCCTAACTCGGAAATTTTAGCTGAAAATTAGAGTCATTCAGTTCAGTGTTGGTTAGTACATGACTATGACCGAAGTTCATAACTTTATAGTCATTCATGTAGGCGTCATTAGTTTTTCTTAAAGTCGTAGTCAGTTAATTTCATTTCATCATTGCCCCGGATTCGTGCCCACATTCGAGAGAGCAAACGGTACGAAACCGAAACGGTAAACGGTATACCGGAATACTGTTTTACGGATATTTGTTCACAAACACTTACCAAATGCCCATTCCAGTTCCCATAGCGGATTTTAGCAACAAATTGGAAACTATGATTTTATAGTCTGTAACAAGAAAAACTCTGCAGGGTGCGGTCGTTTAACACCGCACCTTGCAGCCTTTTTCTTGTTACAGACTATATACAGTCTGTTTTTAGACTACGGTATATTGAGCAGTATCTATGCAGCAGCGGTGAAACTGAAAATGAACGAAAAATCGGTGATTGGCAGACTACAAAGCTTGTGTTTCCCAGTTCTTACGAAAGTTGTAAGCATTTCTGAGAGAGAATAATGTTTTTGAGAACCTCAATACAACAATAGATATTCTTAAAACTAAGTTAGAACCATTCCTATTGTAAAATGTATACTAAGTGGTTGCTTTCGTTATTAGTGTACTTATTAGGTGAGTCATAGATGTTTATTTGTAATTCTGACTATTATTTGTAATTCTATCTGTTTTCCATAGAATATCTATATATCTAACAATCTATGGAATATTTATCTCTATAAAACATGGGCTTAGCCACCCAGAGTGAAAGTTTTGTTCTAGACTATTAGGATTTCGATTAGGACAAAATTTGGTATTGAATTGGGGCGCGGGGCGAACCGAGGTGCCTCCTTCAGCACTACCGGATTTTTCTTTCACCCAAAAGTGTGTAGAAAGTTCACAATGCCAGCCCATTTTTGGAAAAGCTTTTGACTACCGAAATAGGACCTAAGACCTAAACATATTTAAAACAAGAAACATCTTTTTGATCTACTTTTGAAAACAAAAATAGTTGAATTTAAGTTTAAGCTTTAAACAACAGTTGCAGGCCTTCATTCGACCAGTGCAATTGTGTGCTTCATTCAAGATTCGGTTAACTATACTGCGAATACTGGAGGCTCCCGTATGGAAAATATGGTAGCCCCGAGGATGACTATCTCCTCAGGTACTGGCACTTTGCCTTTAGAACAGAGATGGGACCGGTTCTGAATAATTTGGCCGGCCCGACCCATTTAAAATTACTAAAGTTATGTATGTCCTGTAGTCTCACACACCACTTACTGGATATTTCTTCGGCGCAGGGTTTCGGCCATTCATTCCGGAATATTCTGAGCAGAGACGGCTCCTTAACATTCAGTCTTCGGGGGCACGAAAGATGGTATAAATAAGCTGCTGGATTCCCAAGCCTTCTGCAGATAAGGGGATTCGAACCCACAGCCTAAAATCCTCACGGATTCAGAGACCGCTGCTCTAACCACTAGGCTAAAGCACCCGTTCTTTAGACACGTTGTAGTTTATCAAATACTAGGCAGGCTAAGCGGTATCACTTTCCAGCTGGAATGGTAGCTAAACATCCTTAAAAATTATATTCTACTGTTATCTTATATTTATCTTTAGAAGAGCACAGTCAGTGTCTAATTGTTCATTACTATGTTATTGAGGAGTCCAGAGCTAGTCCTGGAGCAGCCTGGATACTGCAACCGGTTGCCTCTAAGGCTCATATTGATGTGAGTGTGCCAGTCTTGAAAAATTATGGTTTTTTTCGTTTTCTGCGAAAATAAACAGTCTAGTTCATTATGCAATCCTATTGTTAGAAAAACAGTTTTAAAAAATCCTCAGGAAATGTATACATTCATCCTTCAGACAGAGAATCTGCCGCAGAATCGTTGCGTCCTGACCGGATTCACAATTGATGCACCGCTCTATGGTGCGATAGTCTGCTCTTGTAGTGAGGATTTCTGCAATAGAATGGACTATGTAGGTCACTATAACTATAACTTTTATGTGGGATTTCCCTGACTCAAAGTGATCCCTTCACATGTGAAACTACGCCCGTGACCTGATAAGGGTTTTAAATTCAGGCGTGCGGCTTCTGATTAACTTTTATCGAAAATTCGGATAGATAATATTTAAAATCGATTTGATATATGGATTATTTTTTAGCAGACCACAAATTAGATTACCTCTAGGGACGAAATATAACCAACGTTCGCGTTACCAAGATATTTGACAAAGCCACAAGGTGGCGGATGGCCGGCCATAAATCTTTTGCATTCGAGCCAAAATAATTAATCTGCATTTTTAACACTTTTTAGTTAGAATAAAGGTGCACATGAGTGTTGGGTGGCTAGATCATACCCTCCCCTCCAAGTTTCCGAATTTTTTTTTAAAAACTCGAAAAATTGAAGTTGAAAGATTATCTATGCTTTAGTCTCTTTATGGCCGACCATGGCCGGCCATTGAAATCCGTCAGCTATGATAGCCATAACCTATTTAGCCCTATTTAGGGTTATGAATTTTTATACTCAGATGAGTTTGAGGACATTAGAAATCTGACATTGCATGCTCTTAACAAGGGAACTAGTGGAATATGTAAGTAACTGTAGCATATTTTGTTGAAATTTTGTCAGTTCTAAAGACTTTTGTGCTACTTTACTTAATAATTAGTAGAAGAGCTTTACTTTTGAAACTAACCAACACAGCCCTTTGCAGGATAAGACTTTTTTGTCGTGTATTTCCACTTTGATTTTGAACAAATCTAGTTTTATGAGAGCTCAGTTTAGGGTACAAAGACTATGCCAAGCGCAGCATCCAGGATAAAGGCGTGTTCGACTAAAATGAATGTACTTTTGAAGGGAGATTCCAAATAAATCAGTTTTCTATTTATTTTTATATTGAACCGCTGCTGCACTGGTTACTGCGTTTTAAAGATAGCTCTTGGTATAGTCTGTGGACTAATCGCCTGCAAAGGGTTACGGTACGAACTGCAAATTATTTTGAGCTTATTAGAGTGCTTAGAGCAAACATATACTTCAATATTAATTTATTAGACCTTTAATTGCAAGCGATTAGTCCGCCGATTATAGAGACCATATTTCAGACGACCATAACGTTGATGAAACCGTGCTAGAGTGTTTGGCGAGGAAAAACTGGTCCGATTATATGATAAATTATAAGAAACAATTATTAGTTGCAACAGGATTGATACATGAATGTTATCAGCGTACAGGAGGGATAGCAGTTCCTAATAAGTATTTTACGGAACAGAATACAGATGTCGACGAAGGATTGGGTGAGCTAAATCATTTTGTAGAATTCAATAACCAAGACCGACTGCACTGGGCTATAATAGCAGCTGTGTTATCAAAATGCAGGAGGCTATTGATAAGTTGCTTGGCTTGTTCGTAGCAACCGGGCTGACCTGCCCTACCCTTGCTTTTTCTAGGTTTAAAGTGGTATTTCAAAAAGTATCAAAAGTATTTTGATTCCTGTATCACTTGTATCACATAATAACAGGAGATTTGTTTGTCACAGGGATTCGGCGAGTCATTCTGAGCAGTGACGGCTTCTTTCTAACTTTCAGTCTTCGGGTGCACGAAACATGGGATAAATAGGCTGCAAGTTTCCCAAGCCTTCTGCAGCTACGGGGAGTCGAACCCACAACCTCAGATACTCGTGGATTCATAGACCGCTGTTCTAACCACTGGACTAAAGCTCTAAAAGTGGTATTGTTGTCTATGACCAACTTAGCTACAATATTATTTTAAATCGTCAAGTTGTATCCTGTTTATTTAGAAACCCCATTTGTCACCTTTGACAGCTCTGGAATCGCAAAGCTGCAAACGACCATAATGACTTTGGCTAAATCGACAGAGATGCCAGAATTCGAAAATGCAACACAGGACACTATTGAAGAGTTTGAATTTGGCGGATTCAGCGATAAAACGAATACCACATTCAACAAGAATATTATTGTCATCTTTACTACGAATGTTCATAATTCTAAGTAGGTTTTAGGGTGATCTTACTTAGTTAGGATTCTGACTTTTTGTTGGGGATTTGATGAATTGTGTAACTGTGTATATATAAACAAAAGTACTCTTACTAATAGTTAATTATATTAAATTTTATATTAATATAAGTTTAGTTTAGGGATTTATTTCGAATCGATTTTAGTTTTATTGAACAATATACTAAAACCTTTAGTTTACACTAGGCAACTGTGGCAAACTTACAAAAATCCCAGATTTAAAACAGAACTCTTCTAAACTCATATCATATATATTGTCGGCGTACTAATCGCTTGCAAATTTATTACGGTTACGGTACGAATTGTAAATTTACTAGATCTTATTAGAGTAATTGGAGCAAATCAGTGCTCTAATTCAAATTTTTTAGACTTTTAGCTGCAGGCAATTGGTACGCCGACTATAACAATGCAGGGTTTTTTTTAATTAAAAACAGACTGGAAGGCTCGAGTAGCTTTTTTTGAAAATTTTATAACCCAAAAACATTGCCATATAGCCCTATCAGCTTTGTAACAAATTAATATTAAATTAATTTCAGTCCCAGTTCTCAGTTGCTTCTGTACGCTGTGTTACCATCATTGGTAGTTATAATCTTTATCCTTCTTATTGTCATTTGCTTTGTTTCGAATAGAAAGCTACGTGAATATCGAGAGGAAAATGAACTCGGTAAGTAATGCCAAGGATGGAAGGGGAACGGCCCGGCCCCCAATTTCGAAGTTTACAGTTTCTCAGCCCATCTCGGTCTGTGAAATACCCACCCACGAGTAATGTTTAATGCCTAATTAGTAATAATGCTATTAATCTTAAAAGTAATAAACTAAGAAACTAATTCTTGAGTCCGGTACGATGTTTGGAGCGAACAGCCGAAGACACTTTAGGAAGCGTGAGCCTAAGACTCCATGGCTAAACGCATATGGTGCAGAGTATTCTGCCTTTGGGGGGACTCGAACCATCGACATCTAGCTTACGAGGCGAAGCTTGTAACCACTGGGCCACCAAGCCCCAAAAATTAGCCCAAAAAAGTGAGGAAATAACGTTTTCTTGGAAGTATTCGTTACAAGTACCGTCATACTGTTTGCCATAGGCCTAGGCATAGATATATAATATATAAGCTTAAAAAAGAAATCTCAGTTCGTGTATCTTTTAGGTCCAAGGCCCCCACCTTGTCCCGGTATTCTCATTGCAATAATATATTAAAATAAGTATTCAATAAACTATAAACTTTAGATGAAGAGCAAATCCATGTGGTCAATCCTCACGCTTTCGTTTGGGAATAGAATGGCAATCCGAAGTGTCTCCAGTAATTTATCCTCTTACGATTGTCAAATAAATCTATTATTATTTATTAGTCCAATAAAGTTTACAGATAAAGTGTTGTCTATTATATTTTAAATTTAATTTGTGATTAATATACATACAATATTCTTCTTGTATTGACAGGGGGTTATTATTTGGGTATCATGAGGGGTGCTGGTATTACTAAAAGAGACACACACCTCGGTTAGCCTCGCGCGCCTCAATTCAACAGCTGTACTCTCGGTGCCTAAGCCTATTTTCCATAGAATATCTATATATCTAACGATCTATGGATGATTTATCTATATAACAAATAGGCTTAGGCACCCAAAGTGTAAGTTGTGTTCTAGAATATTAGTATTTCGGACAAAATTTGGTGTAGAATTGGGGCGCGGGGCGAACCGAGGTGCCTCCTTCAGTACTACCGGGGTGCTATAAAGAAATAAACAAAACTTTGTGGTTTGCGTGACTTTTCCCAAAAACTGCATTTATTTTTGTCATCTTGGTAGAGAGCTAGAAACAAACTAAATGGGAGCCCGGAATTATAGTATAGTCTGATTCAAGAGGAATCATGGAGTGTTAAACGACTATTTTATGCAATTTTGCGTATATTTTCGTATTTCCAAAACTTTCCTAGCCATTTTCGGCGAAATTCTTTTTAAACACTCCACTATTTCTCTGGAATCTTACTATAGCTGGAGTAATATTCTTTGCAGAACCTTATTTAAAATATTAAAACCAGCGCGCCTCCGTTCTAGGTTGTAGCAGTGGTGGCAAGAGCCGGCCCGGGCTGACTCTCCTATCCAAAATTCTAGGCCCGGGCCGGCCCGCACTTTTGCCAACCCTGGGTTTTAGATTAAATGTTGTATAAGGAACATACAGAAAAGAGAACTGTCAGAAACGGAGAAGCTCTTATAATATTACACACGGGAGAAGCAAGGATTTGAATCGGATGAGAACAACAACAAGATTAATTAAATAAAGATCTAGCTAAATATATTCAATTCAGAGAGAACGCGGTGTTATTGGAAAGAACGTCAGGTGACCACCACCTTTTTATTTATTCTAACACCGTGAAATCTCATGATATCGCAAATCAAAACTGATTAGTAATTCTGAATATTTTGAGGTAAGAACTTCAAAATAATTCTGTTCTTACCAGTTGTAATTTGAGGTTGTTCTATGCAACTGACTATAGTCTGTTTCAAAACCTATACTGCATCGACCGGGTTTACACAATGTGCGGCGGAGCTGGTTACCGGCCCGGCCTGAAATTTCGAAACCAAGGCCGGGACGGGCCGGCCGGATAACCACCTCTTGGCATACACAAAGCTGGTAACCGACCTGGCCTACCGTGCCGGGAACATTTTTCATTCATAAAATTGAACTTGAAACATTGAGACATTGAAAACAAGAAACAAACAATTAAAAAAAAATAGATAGTTTAGAAACAGACTATATGATATATGTAGTCCATACAAACAAGAGACTGCAGTGAGCGGTGTTGTTTAAGGTTTCGAAAATCGCTCGTTCTGTGGAAAAATTAAACTTCCATTATATAGTTTGCTGCGCAATTTTTTGTTTATTGTCAGAAAAAATATTATTGTACTAGTTTTATTTTGTATCACGTCTAGAAAAAGACAAATACGCAATTGCGGAAGCCTATGTATACCACCGCGCTCTTCTGTCTTTTGTTTGTTATAGACTAGATTGAACTTAATCACAAGCGAGTTTAGGATGGATGCTTGATAACGCAATTGCAAACGCATGGAGTGGAGTTAGTGGATAACTAAAATCCAGACTGAAGGTTCCTAAACCGGACTTTCCGAATTGAATCAGATCTTGTTCATCTGAAAATTGTTTATGTGGTTTTAACAATTATAATGTGGGAACTTTAAAAGAATAATAAATTTTGTTATTACTTTGGAAAATATAGGAGTTGATGTTCCCTTGTAAGCTTATATATAATCTGCCTTCAAGTACACAGTCTAAGCAAGTGTGCTATTTGAATGATCTGAACAATATGGCTTGAAATAGCCATGGTTCGCCAACTAGAGAAAATACGATTAAAGGACTCCCGTTTTGAACTTAAATTCATTTTTCACTGGAACGCGAAAAAAGTTGCACAGATCTATAGATCTAGTCGAGAGTAATAATGGAGTGTTAAAAAAGAATCTCCTTGAAAATCGCTCTGAAAGTATTCGAAAACCGAAAATATACGCAAAATTTCCTTAAAATACGCAAATAACACTCCATTATTCCACTTGAATCAGACTATAGCTATGATGTTTACAACGATATATAAATGAACTTTAAATGAAAAAGTAAAGTTAATGTTTTTAGTTCTATCTGTTTAGTTTTAGTTCAGTCATAACTCAAGACTGATAAGCTAACCTTCCGTAGGATGTAGCATCTTGAAGTTCTTAACTGAAGATTGCCGTATTCGGTTATTAAACTGCAGTTGGTATGAACGTTGGGCTAAAGATAGCAATTTATTGCCACTATGGATATTCTTGCCAAGTGTCTTTGAGAGAGTTAGGCTCACTTGTTGTGCTGTGCAGTGTGTGCTTAGCCTACTGGTTTGACCAGGGGTCTCTGTATCTGCGGTGACATGTGACCGTATTATTGAAACGCCCGGGTGGGCACCCGGGTAGATTTTAGCCTGCCCGGGCAACAATCGACAATTGCTCGGGCTGGCTAAAAACTGCCAGTGCAGTGCACGGCGTGCACCCATCCGGGCGTTTCTATACTAAGGCCACTGAGGCTGTGAACATGTTGAGTGTTAGAAAGATGCCGTCATTGTTCAGAAAATTGCGAAATGAATAGCCGAAATCCCTACCTCGAAGGAATTTTACTGTGTCATATCTTAGAATACACAAAAAATACTTTTTATCCGTTTATTGCTCCCCGACCCCCCACCCCCAACTTTTACTACCTACTGGCTATCCGATCTTCGTGGGCCAACTTGTCTGAAACACAGACCGAACTATTATATAATGATTATTGTTAGAATGTTGTAATAAGTTAACGAAACTAGTACTTACTATCGTTCCACCTCGGTCTTAGGTTCCTGCATACCACAATGCCTTCACTATTTTTGGTACACCCATGCAGGTGGTAACGGGCCAGAAGCGAATCTTTTCCCGGAAATAATTATAGATGTACATATATATATAGTTCATCTCAAGACCCAGGTTTCTAGCGCGGTATCACGAGCGGGGCGCCGTGTTATAAAAAATGAATATACTTTTGGAGAAAACGCACTACGTCGACCGATTTTACATATATTTTTATAACACTGCGCCCCGCTTGATACCGCGCTGGAAACGTAGGTCTTGAGATAGACTATAGTTTTCTTAATTTTCCACAAATATTGAGAAGAATAGAGGGTGCGGTATGGAAGCGACTGCGTGGCGAAGTTTATTTGTTTTTTACATCCCCTCTACTCTTTTTGGAAGCGGTGTTGAATACAAAAAAATGTACTTCTGCAGAAAAGGTTCCCCGTCCACCGATATCCCATTCATTATTATATAACACCGCTACTTCCGAGAGTGCTGCACTGAAAACTAAGCTCATGACACAGAGTATTATAATTGTAATATAAAGCTTACAGTTCCTCGAATGAAGTCTACCGGTAGAATCTTGTTGGCTTGGATGTCATATGTGGCTGATAGTACTAGAACCATTTCTCGCGGGCCGTTAAATCCTAGCACGTTCGTTTTCTAAAGTGTTTTAATAAATGCAAATTATTGGAAAAAAGTTCATGTATGGGCACATTTTATATTTGAGTTTGTTTTTCTATTTTCTATTCATTTTATTTGAGTTTATTTTATATTTGAAACGTATTCCTGCTACAAACATCTTTACCAAAAATTGGGCTCGACCTTCGGGACCATTGACCTCTAGCTACTAGGCAAAACTTCTAACCACTGGGTCCCTGCGATCCCTAGCCAGAAAAATACAATACCAATAAAAAGAGTGAAAAGCATCTTGAACTAACATAGTGTATTCCAAGCAACTCATCTGCGGCTATAGTTTTGTTCTTTCCGTGTATAGAGAAACAACTGAATTCAGTACCGAATCTCGAACATCTGTAAGTAATGACTATATTCTTAGATATATTATTATATTGTTATATTAATATTATATAGTACATATTATATATTAAATAATATAATTTGTATCGGGAGACAGATTTCAAGAGCAGTGTCCTGGAAAGCAGCGGTGATATATAGAAATGAAGAGAACATCTGTAGACACGGCTCGCCCAGGGAGACAGTAGGGTTAAAGGACTGAGCTATCATTTTAGAATTGAAGTAGAGTTTTCTCTGGAACGCTTCAACCAAATCATTCGAAAAAACGCAGTTGCATAGATTGAGCTAGGATATGAGCATCAAGATTTCATCATATGAATTTGCTCTGTCCCGTTTCCTTAGGGGTCGTCGAGCCGTGTAGATTGTAGCTTAGGATGTAATTCGTCAAAAGCACAATTTTTTTAAACAGCGCCTCGCTCCAGGATGCTGTCTTGGAAACCTTGCTCTTGCAAGAGACTATACACCACTAATAAGGAGTTTGTTTTCATAGTCACTTTGTTTGGTTCCGGAAAGTTCCGGTTTATCGGTTATTTTTAATCACACAAACGTTAATGCAAGGTTTAACAAGAAATAAAGAATATGAATAACCTGAGCTCTCCAATGGCAAACTCATTGCTTCTACTATAGTGATCGTGATCCACTGAAATTCTGTAACAGCGTCTTTGTGGGTCCATACGGGCACTCAACAGGAAGAGCTGAATGTACTTTTTCACGTGGGTGGAGATTTCGCAGGTCGGTCAGATTCGACCGCAACATCAAAAATATACCGTAATTCTAAAACGAGCGCTAGCCCCTTGATTGGGTTCCATCAAATTGAGTTTATAATTGGCCTATGAACATTTATTAATCCCAGTCGGTGGACCAGAGCTGTTAAACCGGCCTGCCCGGGCCGGTTTCAAAATCTGAGGCCGGGCCGGGCAGTCAGCCGCCTGTAATTAATAAGGTAAATGATGAACTTTTTACTACGGAGCGAGAGGTTGCAGTTCCAATCCACCCCGAACCATTATTGTTTGTTATTTTTCAATGAGTTCCTTGTGCTGAGAAATGGCTAATTCAAAAAAATTTATAAAAATACCCAAAATTTGGTTGTTAATTCCTGAAAAATCAGGATTTTGCAGAAAAAACCTTGAAAACCGGCCCAGTCCGGCTTTTCCGACCCGGCCAGGCCCGGCCCAGGTGCAAAAAAGTAGGCTGGGCCGGTTTAACAGCTCTGCGGTGGACTAATCGCCTACAAATATACGCAAAAATGTCCATCATCGCTCTTGAATCAGACTATATTTGAATCATAAGGTGGACTCATAAATTCATCAGATATACCCACTCTTTTATCCATTAGCTCCAGATACATTCGGTATACAGGAAGACTGAAACGAGACGATCCGGGAAGCCATTCCCTTGTTATTGTAGCTTCGTACGTAACGTTAGGATAATTTGGCAAGGGGTACTTGAGAAACCTAAAGTAAACTTATTGTAATGATGATTTGTTACTGATTTTTCCAAATAGCATTTATCGATCGAGTATTTTACCGAGAATAGTAATAAATATTGATCGATAACTGGGGCTCTGTATTAGTTCCGATCTATGTATATCAGAACTTTGTTTTTATTTAGTTTGTTTGAATATTAATGTATTTGGTGTCTGTATTTTCTTGTTCACGGTACTTCTTAGACAACTACCACTTACTCTTAGGTACTTTAGTAGAATAGTAGAAACTAAAAATAAAGGACTGGACTCTCACAGACTCGGCAGCAGACCCGACTTGACCGAGGTGAAACAATTTCCTATCTGGGTGGGCCATGCCGAGACAAGTTTTTGGCCCAAGAGGGGTGTGGTTATTTACTGGTTAGTCCATATCTCATATGCTAAAGCATGTTTTCTAACTCTTTCGCGACAAAAACATCTCTAAAGTCATTTTTAATCGTTTTTCACAAGCTCAGGTTTCTTTTGTTCCCGATCATACAAATTTCCTTGGATCACTTTAGTTCTATGGAATCTGCTAAAGGATTAGTTTTCTGGTCGCAGAAATATGTTTTGATTCATATAGATTGGAATAAGCTATTTTTAAAACTCAGAAAACAAAAATTATTTGCCTAAACCGAGAGAATCTGAGTTTTGGAAAAAAGGTTACCTTGCAAAAGTGGTTGTCGACTTGAGTGCTTCGTTGAGGGCGTCTTCTTTTTCCTGGGCTATTGTTGTTTCCGAATTCTGTTTGGTTGAGTTGCCCGGAAGCACTTTGGCATGCCGCATACCTGAAATACGACTTACTCATAGATTGTCCGAAACGAGGTGATGCAGGTAGATTATTCAGAAAACGTTGTAGTCCCTCACGAGTATTTACCAAACGGAATGTCGCCGACTTTTTGTCAACTGTTTTAGACAATGGTTCGAATCCGACCCCGAAGAAGGAATCCTTCCAAATTTTTGATCCGCCTCCCAGGTGCTGTGCAATGGAGTCCTAGCTAAATCTATTGTAACCCTTATTGTTTTTCGACCTCTTCGAAGAAAAGTGGAAAATATGTTTCGAAAGACTTGCTTTTCCAAGCTCGAACCCCAGCGATCCCATACTTACTAGCTCGGTCTGCCGATTTTGATCTTGCACTCATTTG
>JAQGAV010003443.1:0-12466 GCA_034691345.1 Phasmarhabditis papillosa | reverse complement strand
CTATTATTCACTGCAAATTGATCATTACGGCGCCAAAACTAGACGCTTATATATTTCCCGCAAATGTCAGTCTTAGGCCACACCAAGGTTACATTGCATCATTTCAAATTGTTTATTTCTATAGTACGTCACTCGAATATATATTGGTTTGTTCACTTTCTTTAATTAAACCTTTAAATAATATAATATTATGTATTTTGTTGAAATTAAAATATTATCATAATGTCTTCTTATGTAAGACATGACCTATCATCAATAAATTCTTTTCAATTGCAATCATAATACGTGTTGATAATGTTCTATAATTTTCTTGAATGCATTTTATGAACACATTATTTGCTCTGAATCTAACCACTATTTTCAGCTACAACGTTTAGCGACCCGATTGTTTGAAAACATTTTGGGGAACATTTCGCTTTTATTCATAGACTCCGCCCATGGCAATGCTTGAACTGTCACATTCAATTATGAACTTTCGATCCATGAGAAGTCCTCAAAGTACCGGAGCTGAGCACAAGAGTTTCTTCAGCTTTTCGAACGCCGTTGTATGCTCTTCTGTCCATAGAAAAGGTACGTTTTTTCTTGGTGAACTCGTTAAGGCTTGTATACATTCATATCCTTAGAAGAACAAGTATAAATAATCAAAACCTTAAAAGAATTCCTAGCTATATATTATACTTATTAATATGTTTTAATGAAAAATAATGTTTTTAATTTTACAGTCTTTATAATGTGAAACTCTCCGCTTTGAATGAAGGGTGTAATACCATTCATAGATGATAATATAGAAGAAGACAGAGAATCCTCAGTTGCTGCAAATAACATGAAATATATAAGGTGAGTTATTTCAAATATGCATAAAAAGAAATATGTTATTTTGTTAGAATTATCAAAGATCATGGTTTTTAGAGTAAATTTTTAAGCAGAAAGCTGTCTTAATCTTAAAAATATACCAAGATAATTCGTGCAGTTTTAAACCAAACTTGGAAACGCTGGTAAATGTCGAATACTTGCAGAGATCAGTTAAATGGCATGGAAGAATCTGTAAGAAGAACGAAATAAAGAAATTAATGGCATGTATTTAATGTGATATTTTATATTTCTTTTTGCTCAGCAATGACAAGTATTCTCGAGAACACATAATTTTGTCAAGCTACGCTATGTTTTTGTTTATTTTACATTATGTTGTTATCATTGTTTAACTTGTTTTACCCTCATTTCATTTTTAAAAGAAATACATTTTTATGATACCTCATTTCCCGCGTTTTTTGTAATTGTTCTTGTGAATAAAAACATAATTATAGTAGAGAATAAAAGTGTGTTAGTAAGAGTGCTATTAGTCAGCATGAAGTGTTAAACATATGTTCTTGTCGATATTCGAGGTGCTAATAAAAATGAAATGAAAATTTACGATTGTTGTAACACAAATTTAATTATTGGCTAACGGGAAAATACTTTTTTATTTTTCCACGGGTTAAAAGAATGAAAGACCGAAAATACACGGAGAAAAATTTGAGGGTGGATCCCGACGATGAGAGTAGGTTCCAGAACTTGCTAAAACCGCGGACTGCGAACCTTCGTGTTTATTCGAGAGTAGTACTCCTGGTGGACTTTGTTTATTCTTAAACGAAAAGTATCTAAAAAACAGATCACCGATTGCAAAGTACAAGCCAAACAATACAGTACAAACGAAATACAATACAAAAGAAAAGAAAAGCAAAATAATACCATAGCCAAGAACTCAAGGACGCCACTCACCCAGGTCGTCCGCCGAAAGCGAAGCAAAAGCAAGCCCAAAAGAAACAAAGAAACCAGCAATTCAATCCAAAGTTATCGCCTCAAAGATCAGATTTGCGCCAAAACTGCTGAACTTGCCAAGAATTTCAAGGATCCTTATAGTATTTTATTCTAATATCTAATCTAGCCTCTCATAATAATGCTCCTCTGACTCTACAGAGACAATAGACTGATTAGGCGACCACAAGACGGTTTATAATTTTTTACATCATCTTTCTCATTTTACCGTTTTTCAACACATATAGTTTATAGATTTGGTATTTTCAATAACAAAAACACCCGGGGTACAAAACGTTTATTCTAATTAAATGTTCTATAGATCACATCCTAGACTTTTGACTACATTTCCCTTTGCATCGGTGATGACCAAACCAGCAGATTCAGCTGATTTCTCGAGGAAAACACGACGACCATCGGCACATTTCAAGTGATAAATAACTTTATTCTAAATGTAATTAAGTTAATTAACATAAATATATTTATTAATAACAAACCTCTTTTGGTCTTGTAATTATCTTTAGAATTCCTCCATCTTTCAGCTTATGAACCACTTTTTTATCGCCAGGAACGCAGGTCAAACTGGGAAACATCAAGGCTCCAGCCATACTATTCTTGCTGAAATAAGAGTATTTAGTGTGAAATAGCCATATTTTGTAAAATGGCCTAAAATTATTTAACGAATGTGAATTTGAAACATGTTATAACCAATATGATTCAAGCTAGATTTGTAAATGGTTAATCTCGAACTTCCGAATTTTTTAACAACTCAGGGGTGGCCAATAGCGGTCTGACCAGGGCATGGGTTTGCGGGATAATCAAAAAAAGACTGACCGACCCTCGCATAGGTGGACTGGGCTGACGGAAAAAGGGGAATATTGTATATAACTTATATGATTGTAGTCTTCCACTTTTAGTTTATTGGTTAATCACAAAGCTTTCAGTTATAAATAAATAATTATGTTCTTAGTAAGCACCTTTGTTGGAAAAACCAACAAACAATTTATAGTCTGTAAACAGAAAAAGGCTGCGGTGTTATAAAGGCTTTCAGAAATTGCTCAATTTTCGTCGAAAGTAGATGTTCTTTGTATGGTTAGAAGCGCAATTTATTGCTTGTTACTAGAAAAATATCATGGCGTCTTTTTGCGATGGTGTATTTCATAAAACCCAAATACGTAATTGCGAAAGCCCTCGTTTAAAACCGCACTTTGCAGCTTTTTTCTTGTTACAGACTATACCGATTATCATATTCCTGTATCACATATTTGAATAAACTAACCTAGACATAGACGTTGCACTAGACACAGACGAGTCCTCTGAATAAGACGGAATGCTGGAAGGGGCTTGTCTGGGGGCAGCGGCAATATCTTTTGACTTCTAGAAAGAATAATATAAATAATAACTTTATTTTATTAATATTATAATGTATAAGATAAATAAACTTACAAAATTGTCGATAATATGTTTGTATGAATATTGTGCAGGATATTTGGTTGGGGTCCGAATAATATTGCTCATTCTAAAAATACTTGTTTGCTAATAATTAGATATTACAAAGGATACTGAGCGGGGCACTCCAGAAATGGTTCTTCGTAAAAGCTTTGATCATATTTTATTATGTGTATTACATTTGAATAGCATTAAACAATTTATTGTAAGTGACAAAAATACAGTACCCGACACAATGTTAGAGTCTTTTAGCAGCCCATAAACTAAGCAACCAACCTTTCTTAGAGGATACAAACTGTAAAGTGGAGAACTGAATGAAAGATTGCTGAATAGCCCAACTTTCCTGGGAATATTCTAAATGCTTAATGGGATAGCTAAAGAATAGTTGGAAAAGTTCTCCCAACTTATAGTACACAGACTTTTCATTCCCGAAACTTTTCATAGGTTCTCGTTCTCGAGAATACCACCTTCATGGGCCTCTGAATTTCATTAGTTCTTTAAAAACATTTTCAAAATTGAATAATTGAATAACAAGGAAGAATAATGTTTGTGACTGTGTTATAGTCAGCGGAATATGCACTATTTTGTATGGACTATGCACGGAATGTTGGTCACTATGTCGGTCTGAGTGCTCAATTTAAAACGCCCAAATCGGTTATATTCATTACTATAAAGTAATTGTTTAAGAAAAATAAGTTAGATGTGGTGTTATACCTTTATCACTGACTATTCCTCGTTTTTGCGCGCCATTACTCGGCCGCGCTCTAATAAAATTTGCAGTTCGAACCGTATACCCTGGCATAAGACTTTGACACCGACCATATTCGATAGAAATGCAAATGGGCCCATGTTTTTAATTGCATGTTTACTTTAGTTTTTGAATCCTTTCGTTTTGTTTGATTGTATCAAAACAATTGTAAGGTTTTCTAAACGTATCAATTAGTATTGTTAAAGGGACATAGGTACGGGTTTTTCGTGTTTATTTTAAAAGATTAATTTAGTAGCGGTGATATTGTTTATTTTAAAAGATTAATTTAGTAGCGGTGAACTAGATAATAACAAATTATGTATAAAAAGCGTATTCAAGTATATTTAATCCAAATATATCTATAGAAAGAATACTATAGACAGCTACAGTAATAATATGCGGCTTTAATAAAAACCCGTGCCTATGTTCCTTTAACATGAGTATTTAGTATCCCCAGAGTTGTGAACTTCTAATTAAAAATATTGTTATGATAATAAATCCACATTTCGTCAACAACATCATCAGAACTATATAAATAATTCACGTGCGTTCCATTTATATGATTGAACACCTCAATATACCTCTAGTACTCGGACTTTAATTAAGTTTTTCTCAATCGCCGTACTCTGTTTGCATGTTAATTAATAAGAATTGAAACTCACCTGTTGGTACCATGAGCAGCTATTTAATATTAAAATGACTTCAATAATCCTTTTTAATTTTAAAAACCATTCAATTCTATAGCAATGTGTACAATTTTCTTCATTTTTATGCGATTAATTGAAAAGTTCGATTTGCTCTATCAACTATAACGGTTTACTCTCATTAATATATTATCTATACCGGGGCCCGGTAACCGGGCTAATAAAGAAGGTTTATCTTGGTCAAAAATCTAACAACGTATATCGACCGGTTTATTGGCCGGTACTTTAGACGAGTGGTTAGAGCAGCGGTCGGTAGAGGCTTGGTCAAGTCCGAACAATTCCCTTGTATTAACAGTCAAACAATAACTTTGATATACCTGACTATCAAAAACAAACGATCCTTCTGTGGCATATGGTTGTGTAGTGAACAGAATTTATTTAGTTGTTCAAGGACTGGGGAAACAGTCCTTTAACTAAAATTACCGTTCTGTATCCAATTTGACTTTAATTATTTGTTTACCGAAAGGAAGCACGGTTTTACCATATCTTTTTCTGAAAACCTCATTTTCATTATTTCGATAGTTCCCTTAGTTGTTTAGAATATTTCAATGTTTAGTTGTAATTACTGCTTAGAGGTACCAAATTTCTAATATCTGTTCGTACCACTGAAAAATGTCTAACGATAGCACTACATATGATCCGTTTATATTGGTGACAACTAGAAGACCCAAGCCAGAAGTCCCTGGTATAAGCTACGATGATGTTAGTTGTAAATCTTTAAAAAAAATAGTGTTTATCCATTTTACGAAACACGAGATCACAGATATTTGGAGGATGAAGTGAGACGAAGGGACCATAAGTAGCCAGGACTCCATTGCACATCACCTTGGGAGCGGAGGCGGCGGATCAGAAGTTTGCAATTTTCCAATTTGATATCCAAAAGTCTCCAGTAAGACTCAAATTAGGAATCCCGATTACTCGCCTAGGCTGTGAGCAAACATTTCAATGAAAACGGATTGTCAAAAAACAGAACTGGCAAAAAAAGAAGCTGCTGCGCAATATTCATACAAACTTATTATTAATAATTTCGCCAATACTGTTTTTTGGAGTCCCGAAAAAGATTGAAATTTTCAGTATTTTGGCATATCATATTTTTGTTTGGCCGGAAAAAAAACATAAAACTTCATAAGAACATATGTGTTATACTGTAGTGAAACATTTCTTTCAGTTTATCGTCTCAATTCCTCCGAGTCGCAAAACTTTTGGATACTATTGTGTTATATACCTTTACTTAGCTACAGTTGTATTATCACTTGTATTTAATATATATTTTGTTGCTGTTATGATCTATTTAAGGAAAATCTTACAGGAGGTTAGACATATAAACAGAAACATCGGGTTTGGTTTTTTCTAACCCAGACTTTGCGGTGGCCCGTCTCCGCCCATGGTGGGTTCGACATCTAAAAGCTTGAGTCCTGCCGTGATTTGTCCAAAACTTGAAATGCTTACCCATTTCTGACTTATAACTCCGTCTCCGTCTCTCCTGGCACTTCGTGCAACATGCTCCGTAACAAAAATCGTAAGCTGCCCCAGAGTCGCTTTTTCATACTCTACAGTCGTACGTCTTGCATTGTTGACTGATCGAGTCGAGTTCAAACGCTCTCCTGGTTAGATATACTTGAATCTTTTAGCGTCCCTTTTTCCGCATAGTCTGGCAACTGGTAATAGCTAACATTCTCTCTGCCATATCTAACCTTACTACAACAGTACCTGTCACTTTTCTAATATCGGAGGAAAACGATTTGTCAGAATTTATTAGATACAGTAGTAAGTATTTTGTATTTAATAAAAACTCGGTATTGGGATACGTGCCTGGACTTGAAATATAGATGAAATCACTATTACATGTAATTCTGGATAATTATGAACATTTCCTTCGCGATGGTGATTTTCAGGTCATTAAAAAAATAGTTCTTGAACTTTAAGTCTGTAAAAATGAGATCAACCCTTTTCAGCCAGTTACAAGGTTCTATTCGGTCTGGATGACTTAGCTGACCAAGTGGTGGTGTATTGTACTCTTTTCATTGCACTACATCGACTATTTGTATTTGCCGTACCAGAAAGAGTCGAAAAACAGTTTAATAGGTAAGCGAATGATTGATAATACCTTTAACTTCTACTAATACTAACGAAAATAAGAACATGATTAAATTAATAAAAGGTGAATGTTGCGGCAGAGGCAGGGCTCGCCCGACCTGTACGAGTAAACTACGTTTCCATAGATCATACTTATACTTTCGGGGAGGAATGAGGTCATAATTGGACTTGCGAATCTCCATTTGTTTTATTTCAAAGGCAATGAAAAACAAAGATTTTGATTTTGCCCGTGTTTCTAGGGGCCGGCTCATTGCAAAGTCTGTTTTCAGGTCCCTATTGTAGATTAATTTAGATATGGCCTAAACATAGTACTTCTTGCAATTTGGGTTTTGTCCTTAGCTCTAGCTGTTATATTTGGTTGTTTCTCATGTTCTTATAAGTATTCTCGTGAATCTCAAGAATATGACTTCATTTGTAGAGTTTATATGGATCCGAGTAATCAGGATTTGCTGGAAATGGTAAGTACTATTTCATTGCGCCGTTTCTATATTTGTTAACCATCTGCACTGTTGCAAAATAAGTGGTATACCTAAGTTTAATGGGGTTGTACTCCGGCTTCTTAATACCCAACAACCAAACGGCACCGTAGTAACCACAAGCTTCCACTTGCTTGGTCATTATTTATGGAATAAAAAGAGACTGATTCATGAAAGTTTATTAGAAGACGGGCATGACCTGTACCATTAGCCACGCCTAGTATGTCATCTCTCAGTAAGGTGGCCTTATATATACAATAGAGTGGGGGTTACGCGGCTGTACGCCCTAAACGATCAAGTCTAGGTCACAATCAATGAAGATAATTACAATAAACTAATTAACTACAAGAAATGCGTAAGACTGGAAGCGTAGGATATAACACCACCAGCAATATGCGGAATTCCGCATTCCGCATCCGCTTTGCAAACCGTTTTAAAATGGACTTCCGCACATCGCTGAACATCATCTAAGTATCGGTAGCTCAGTAGTTAGAGCAGCGCCCTTTGTATGTCTAAACGGAGGGTAGCAGGTTCGAGTCCTGTGCGAGTACTTCTTTTGCGAAAAGTTAGTTTGTCATTAGGTTTTCATAACAAATGAATGATTGGTGAACTATTATTTTTCAGTATGTTGTCCAACAGGTTATATTATTTCCTTGTATTTCTTTACTTTCTTATTTTATAACTATATTATTCATTATTCAACAGAAAAATGTACATTCTAAGAACAAGATTGAGCGAACTATATTTCTGCAGGCAATACTCTTGTTTGTGGCTTTTCAGGTAATCGGAGAATCCGCCACGAGATGGCGCGATGTTAGTAAAAAAATCTCTTACAGAACTCTATCTTTAGACCATTTATAATCTTGCATGAATCTATAGTGGGGGGATAAACGATATCCAAGGTACAGGTCTGAGTGCTCAATTTTGGCCTCCGACTATATATCAAATTCTAAGTGTACCGGAACTACCTGCAAGGAATAAACAGATGTAGTCTATCTCAAGACTAGGTCTACAGCGCGGTACCACGAGCGGGGCGCGATGTTCTAAGAATGAATTTAAAATCGGTCGACATGGTGCGTTTTCTTCAAAAGTACATTCAATTTCTATCACACAGCTCCCCGCTCGTGATACCGCGCTGTAAACCTAGGTCTTGAGATGGACTATAGTAACGTGATAAAAACTTTGCATATCTATGACTGATAGAATAATGCCCATTAACTTCAATACATTTCAGACCGTCAGTGTTGTTTCGTTTTTGACATGGCGCATACATATAGATCAGCAATCTGCCTTCCTTGTGAGAAGAATGCTAAATACGGTATTTTCAAATGTTATTTTTTATTAATAAAACTCATTGCAGTTAGAACTCTTCTCTGGATCCCTAAGTCCTCTATTCTTTTTTATCACCAGTAAGGAGATAAGGCAAGGTTGGTGAACTTTCAGATTTCACTGGGAAATGATGTACAAATACCCGAACTTCCGAGGTTTTGATATCAGATTGCTTAAGAGGACGCGAGCTATTGAAAAAGGTGCTGTTTAGGCTTGGGTTATGAGCGAGCCGCACATTTTTGCATTAATTGCACTAACTACATTGCCCGTTAGCAAATCAACTGTATTTTTTGGCACAGATTTCAATGTCGGTGCAAAATGTGAATCAATGGAATCAAATACACATTAATTATAAACCAAAACCCGTTTAAGAGAAGCTGTTTCGTAAGGCCGTTTTCTAGTATACGTGAATTCAACGATGTAGCGATTTTTGAACTCTGACCCCTGAACTATCATAGAACCCAATACTGTTTGTAAACCATATATTTGTATATTCTATAACAAACGAAAGACCGCAGAGCGCGGTGGTATACATAGGCTTCCGCAATTGCGTATTTGCTTTTTTTATTAATGGAAGTTCAATTTTGCACCAGAATGAGCGATTTTTGGAACCTCAAACAACACCGCGCACTCCAGCATTTTTCTGTTATAGACCATTTCATAAGTCCTTAACCATAAACTAATCATAATTCAGCTGGCTACAAACTTCTACCATGGAATATAGTCTGCAGACGTCAGAGAGTCTCCGAACCACTACAAGTGATAACAAAAGGACCACAAAGCTTAGAGAGAAAAGCTGCGACTATATGAGTTCTCTTTGTTCATTCGATAATACCGCAAACTACACTCTATTGAAAAAATAAACTTCTTATTTATGTACTTTTATAGAATTGCTACCAGGGACGCCCGCAATTTTGGGAGGCTGATAGACTCTTAAATCAAACAAACTGTAATAAAACATAAAAACTTACCGGGATCATTTCCCGGATGGTTAAAAGTTTGTAGTGTTTTTATCCATAAATAAGCGAGTTATGGTCATTTAAAGACGTTTACCATATAGTTAAAAAGAGAGACCATAACTAGCAAAAGTAACACCGCTAATAGATAGAAATAGCTCTACTTTATCATAATACAACTTTTTAAAGCAAAGGGTTATGGTCATTTAAGAACGGTGACTGCAAAGTTTTGGAAGTGGTTTAAACGATATTGAAAATCAATTTCGTTTGAAATTGTTATAATATTATTAAAAAAATTTAATATTTATTCTGAAATGGTATTTATAAATATCCATTTATATATATCCGCAACCCTTTTACAGCTCTTTGAACATACAATTTGCAGTCCGGGATATATCTTCATAGGAACGGTGGGTTACTGTAACCGGTACCGTGCGCGGGCCTTGAAGAGGGGGCGGGACTGCTGGTTGCTATCTATAAAATAAGTTTCCGTTTATATTAACTCTACTGATCAATATTGTTGCTAACAAAATAAAAAGTTATGATTAGGAGTTTGCGTTTCATGAATACTAGAAATAAATTTCAACAGGTGAACATCCTACACTACTTCTATTCATCATTAGTAGCAGAAATAACTTGACTACTCAGAAAACTCGAAGATAATTAACTATGATTCATCAATATTAAATTACACCTGTTACACTAATAACTTTTTACATTTTAGAGCTTTTGTTAGTGTAAAAATCAGATATTAATCGGTTCCGCTTGTAGTTCTAGCATGTGGCTATAGTCGGATACAAAAGTAATACGGCCCTTTGAATAAGCAGGAGTGTTGCACTATTTTGTCTGAGTAAAGCAGAGCGAAAGCAAGTTAGCAATCTTCTGATATCGCGCGCGTAGAATGCCAGCAGGCGCAGTGTTGAACATGATGAAATATGCAGCATACACGGCTTCATTGCTTTTGAATCTGACTTTGGAAATATTGTTTAACAATCTAATTTACGACATTTACAATGTAACAATGTAACATTCAGACTTCTGGAAACTTCTGACCTTACCATAAGTCCTTGGGTCGGGTCCGACTGCTGCGTTTCTCTGTGCCGACTCAAAATTGAGTAGTCTGCATATCTTTAGATGACTGTTTTATATTATATATAACTAATTTATAATCATATTTCACTTTCCATCATTTACTTATATTATACATAATATAGTAAACCTTGTATTTTATCTAGGCATGTCCAATGTTTCATCGGAATACAACCCTTTTAAAGATTATGATCCTATAGTATTTACAAATCATGAATTAGAGAGATATACCGATATCGATTATCAGGATGTGAGTAATTTCAAATTAATATAGTCGGCGGCCATAGCTTATGCAGAGTATACGGTACGAACTGAAAATGATATTGGAGCGCGGCCGATCAAACGCGCGTGAAAACTAGTCAATGATGCAATGTATAAGATCACAAATGTTTTTCTATAAAGTGAATTTAACAATTTTGGCGTTTTAAATTGAGCACTCAGACCTTTAACTTGCATATAATTAACTTCTAAACTATTTAGTGCATATACTAGTTGTTTACACCGCGCCTGCAGGCAATTGCACGCAGGTACATCGATGGAAACCACGGTGTTCGGTGAACTGACAAATCCTGGACCAATATAACTCTCCGACCTAAATAAACATAGAATCTTCAAACCGGCGATTCTGATTGTTTTCAGTACCTGGCTTCAGTTCCTCCCTTGAAGAAGACTTTTGTCTATTATTTAATTATCTCTGCCTATTTAATTTGTGTTCCTACATGTTTATTTGTGAACATATTCTTTTTACGGGTTATCATTTATCTGAGGAAAGATTTGCAAAAGGTTAGACACAACTTCGTTGCGGTCCAGCTTTTTAACGAAAAGTTGTTCCGTCCGTTCAGCCTTTGTTTGGGGTAAAACGCTCCAAGAATTAAAAGCAATGTTATTGTTTTTTTTTGTAAAACTGAACTTGAACTGAAGTAAATAGTTCTCCGCATCATAAATAAACCAGACAGGGCAATGTGAAAGTGTGAAATTTTGATGCTTACTTTCTGGAATGGTTCGCTAATGATTATGTTCATTTGTATCTAATAGGAAAGGCTATAGCTTATTCCTTGCAAATTAGTTTTTTCGAATGAATTGTTTGAAATTGATGAAATTTTTTTTCAAAAAACTATTCAATTTCCAGTATCACTCATATCACAATAATAGTAGATTACATCGAGGCAGGGCTTCGGCCATTCATTCGGAAATCTTCTGAGCAAAGACGGCTCTTTCCTAACATTCGGTCTGCGGGTGCACGAAACATGGGATAAGTAGGCTGCTGATTGCTCAAGCCACTGCTCACAGAAAAAAGTAAAATATCAGTTCAAAGTAGGAACACAGTCCTTTGATCCTTTCGGCCCCGGTGACGAGCCGTGATCTAAAGTACAGGGACTCGAATTTCACCATCCTTCGGTGAATTTAACTTTATTAAGCGTCCGTTCTATCGAAATGTTTGGCAATTGGTAATTGCTAATATTCTATCAACTGTATCACACTTTACTACAACAGTCCCAATAACCTTTGTACTTACCGAGCAGGATCAATTAGAGTTTATTCAGCGAACATGTAAGCATATTATATTAAATGAATATATTATATAGTCTGATTCGAGAGTAATAATGAATTGTTAAAAAAGATTTTCGTTGAAAATGGCTCTGAAAGTATTGGAAAACCAAAAATATACCCAAACTTCCATAAAATACGCAAGTACCACTCCATTATTCCTCTTAAATATTCCTATATTATTCTTTCTCTTTAGATATTTACAAAACTCTTATTGGTTTGGATAATATAGCTGACCAGTGGCCGTATCCACCAATATTGCGGGAAGTTCCCGCC
>JAQGAV010003442.1:0-12468 GCA_034691345.1 Phasmarhabditis papillosa | reverse complement strand
GCGGGACGCAGACTGGCGGTAGAACTTGCTGGAAACAGTCCAAAATACGTGCGAAAAAGCAGCAACTTTGCAGCACAAGATATTCAATTTTGGTGCACCCAATTTCGGTTACTGTAGCCCCCAAAATACAACTAAAAGCATATTTATACTGCAAATTCGGCCTATTTCTCATGCTAACGTGACTTATCAGGCAAGAAAATGGTAGAAATGTTTTTAGTTTTTCTGCCGCAGGGTTAGGGTGCACCAGAACTCCGCCCCCAGGTGCAGCTAGACGCAGGGTGGCCGACATTTTAAAATGTGATAACTTACTCAAAAATGATCGTTAAAAATCTGGTCTTCATATTTCAATATGAAATGACTAGCTCTATCGATTTATACTATAAAAGAGAGATGCACATTTTGGGTGTGCCATGCCTTTAACGGCTGCACTGCACTGCGCGCCTGGATCAATCCACGCTGCGGAAAATAGTTGTGCAAATTTTTCCAAAGTATAAAATATACCATTTTTATTAAAAACATTATTGTAAATGCAATATAATAAATTTTCACAGATTCATCTTTTGATTTGCGCAAATACGTAAAGTCTCGATTTGTATCAAGATTAGTGATCACAATCCCACTATATTCTTTCTGTACAACCACTGAAAATTGTCTAAATTTAGAAATCCTAGCATTTGTAATCAATTTTGAGCTACTTTCAAATTCATATCTTCCTATTCGGTACAAGCTATGACTAGTTAGCGAAATGGAGGTCATCGGCTGAATCAATTCCCGCTTACCTCTTTGGGTGCTAAAGTATGTTCGAAAGCTCACAAAGAATAGCTGTCTATGCTAAAACATTGCATACAAATAAAGGAAAGATACAACTTTCATGACAAATTTATTGGGAGAATGCAGGCTATTTTAACTTTCATACTCAATTAGATGTAACTTCCTCTATAAAGTATCACTATTTATAGTCGATCATACTAGCGAACATTCTGAACACTGCGAATGACTACAAAAACTATTCAGACTGGAAGTTCATTTGTAATTTTCTTATTACCAACATAATTTAATGTTCATATTATTGAGGTTCGATAAGATTAGCCTTCTTCAGTTTGTAACAGAAGTAGACGACCATCTCCTGTCGAATTTGGTCAAGCGAGGTACCGTATCACTGAACGGCCAACTACCAACCGAAATCCACATCGATTCTAGAAGAACACCAAGGCAGATATTGTGATTCGTTCTTAAAAAAATATACCAGTTCTGCTATGATTCTCCCCTAACGTACATTTGGGTTCACTTTTCCCATTTACTTATTTATGGTTGCATATTCTTATGCCGATCGGTCAATAATGTTGATTTGTTTGCGTGTGAATAAGATCTTTTTGAATGTAATTAAAGAACAACTAAGGTTATGTAATATACGCTTTATGGGCAACTTCCATGCTCTATTTGAATGCAACAGTTACGAACCTAGTTTGTGAAAATAAAAGATGCTAATTCAACACTACCTCATAGCTGTCAACAGTTGCTTCCTATGCACTATTTTAGTCTTATAAAAATTATCAGTTTTATGCAATCCAAATATAGGAAAAACCCTCATGAAAATCTGTTTTTTAGCAATCTTTAAATTTCCGGCAATATCACACGGTTCCATCCGATTCCTTTCATGCCCGAATGGTTTCAAAAATATGTGTTGTCTTTGTGAATTCTGTTTTTTGTTGTCTATTGTTGTGGATGCTTAGTCTACTTGAAAGTTGTAGTATGATATAAATTCGATGTTTGATAGATTCTCCCTTATTTTAATGATCGTTTCAGTTAGATGGAACCGGAAATAAAAGCTTTTGCAAACAGTTTTACAGCTGTATTAACATTCATGTTTTAAAATAGAACTTCAATGCAGGAGCCGTCTTCAGCCCACTTCATTGATAAAATCTAATCAACTGAGAAAACTAGTTTGGTTTTATGAACAATTTACTAGTTTAAGATAAGTTTTCAGCGTAAAACTACATGCTTATAAAAAGTGTACCGATTAGTTTAAGGAATATCTATGTCAATTCAATCTAGCAACAAATCTGTTACTTTCTTTTCGGCAATAGTACTGAGTAATGGACTTTACAGAATTTGAAACCGCTTGAAACAAGAGTTAGTACATGTTGCTAAAGTTGTGTAGCCTATAAATAATTGATAAAATGTCCTAAGTCACAATATTTTGTGTTTTCCGTCAAACATCTGGTTCTCGACTGCTGCAAAATATATTCCTTATCCGGCAACAAAGAATTTAATTCCTTGTTGAGAACGCTAAGAGTATATTGTACAAATATTAACTTAGATAGTTATCTACCGGTAAAGTAACATTGTTTCTAAACTAGTCTGTATCAACCACTAGGTCCTCAGCACTGTAGTCTGGAAAAAGCTGTGTCAAATAAAGAAGAAAAAAAAGCCAGTGGAATGGGAGCTTTTCAGGCTAAAGTACATGTATTTAAATCTAGCACCTCGTCTACCCAGTATACTGAGCTTGAAAACTAGTTTTTGATACAAACTATACCATTTGATTGAACTCGCTACTTTATTGAAAATGTACGATTAATTGGGAACTTTATATAGGTACAGTCCCATGTTTTGAAAATTTTCCAGTTTATGTAACGCCGTTTCGGTGTCAATACACATTCGGTGGGCTCCCATGAAGTATGAAATTCACATCAAATATGGCTTAATTACTAGGAAAAAGGAAAACTAAGGCTATTAAAACTACACGCACTCTCTGAAGTGGCATTATTTTTACTCTAACACAAATTATCAAATTGTTAGATCAAGTTTCAACTGTTGAGTTCATTCTTTTCGTTATTTTAAAGCGGAATAATTTGGATACTTGAGCGATTCACGTATTCATTGCGTTTGAAGTAAATTTAGACAGCTCTTCCTATTATTCATCAATTAAAATACGTAGGGGCGCATGCAAATTCTTGCATTAATAGTATTGTTGTAGTTTTGGCAAGTATATACCAAGATTCACTGTTAGACGTTTTCTGTGCCCAGCCTGGACACAGCAGCATGTTTCCAGATTTAGAAGGTTTGACCACCGCTGCGGACGGCCTTATTGCTGTACTGGATGGGAGTTTACGTTTCATTGACTCCGTTCCAGTTATCGAAAACAGTATTTTTCAATTCTTATTTTCAGATCAGTTCTAACAGTATATGTGAATGTTTCCAAGTTTTCACGGAATTTCTTTACACTTTAGAGTTTGTGATTACCAGAAAAAATGTAGCTCCGTTCCCAGTTCAGGTTCTACTCACGTGTAAAAAGTACAAATCTCGAAAAAGTTTGTTCTGACGGTCAAAAATTAGATTCATACAAAGTTGCAGGCAATTTCATGATTTTGTGAAAGAAGATTGTCCCAGACAAAAATAAAACTCAGTCGGATCAAACTTTTCCATTGCCTTAGTTCTAATTTTTTTAATTACATGATTGACATTCATTCTTTATTCTTCATATTGTTTTCAATTGCAGAGCTTATTTCATTTAGGTGAACCGATATTAATACATAATGTTTGAAGCTACGATCTATAAAGACTGGTATCCCGTTGCTTGCGCAGATTTGGCGATTCTTTCTCTGATTGGAATCATTGTTGAGATAACATTTATATTGGTTAGTTTCAGAATGTTTTTTATTCTACTTTGGAACTTCATCAATTACAAGGTTGCAGCACGAAAGAACAGCTCAAAATATCATTTAATGAGCACCGGTTTGGAAGTTTTGGTTGAAATTGGTCAACAACCACATTAGTTCATATAACATTAGTCTAATTTACATCTTATAGTATAGTATATCTCCAGACCTAGGTTTCCAGCGCGGTATCACAAACAGGGCGCTGCGTTATAAAATATGAAAGTACTTTTGGAGAAAACGCAACACGTCGACCGATTTTACATTCATGTTATATAACACTACGCCCCGCTCGTCATACCGCGCTGTAAACCTAGGTCTAGACTATAACCTAATGTAATTGTAGTTCGCTCTGCAAAAAGCTGGCTATGTATCCAACTTCTCTTATGTGATCCTCATAATGGTTGGTTGCATGGGACTGAATTGCTACATTGCTCTCTTATTAGAAGCGCTACTCTCCTTCCTCTTATACGCATTTAATATATTTGTACCGGAAATTATTTTTCAGGTGACGTACATAGCTTGTATTCGAAACAGAATCAAACCGAAATAACTTTTTCGAACATTTTGTGTTTCTTAGAATAATATGAAATTTATGTGAAAACGTAGAAAATGTGACAATGACAAATTCTCCCTTGAATGTCTGAAATAAAGAATGCGGAACTTTAGGTCCTTGCAAATACCAAATTCTCATGTCTTTGTTTTGTTATTCTGCTGAACATTTTCCTCTCGTTTCATCGATTTCTCTACACAATCTTCCCTTTCGAAGCTAAGCATTTGTGGACCCCTTTAATTTGCAAGGTTGGTGAAAACTTAATTCAACAGTCTTTGTATCTTATTTGCATATTCAACAGAAAAACTCGTGCAATCGATCATTAGAATTGAGTATAGGGGCGAAAGCCTAATCAAACCAACTAGTAGCTGGTTCTCTCCGACGTTTCCCCCCCCCCAAAAAAAACACATGTTTCAACAAAAATCTTAACTAGTATTGATTTCAGATTTTTGTTGTTCTTATACCCATCCTTCATATATCCTTTGTCTGTCTTGTTTCATTTGTACTTGTTGACGAAACGTATTCATGGGACCCAAAAGTTTTGTCTATTTACAAAATCTGCGGTCCTTCGGGATGCCAGGTAACTAAGAGGTTGGTAATTCATAAAATAATTTTCGCCGACAATGATTTTGCTAAATTCGTAAAAATATTTTCAGCATTAACAGCTTTTTCAATTTCGCCACTGGTGCATTCAATTTCTTTATATATGGTTCCGTATTTGTGGTGCTCTACTATCGAAAACAATTATCGTTCAAGAAAAATAAAGAACTCCGCCTGACAATCTACGTGCGTTCAATTTTTTTCATTAAAGAATTCATAATTCTACACATAGGGCAAAAACAAAGTTGATGATGATATCTCACGGGTTTATGAAAAACCGAAATATAAATGTAGCTACATAGATGAAAGTTCAGGCTTCAGGTGCGGAAGTTGGGGAGCAGGGTTCAAAATTAAGGAGTGTTGGGCAACGTATATAGAGGTGAAATAATAAAGAACATTAGTAGGAGTAAACCTTTTATACGATTTAAAGTATATTACCCGGTTGGGCATTGGGACTCATTGGGGAAATGTTTCCCGATATCGAGCTTGAAACTGAAAAGTTTACATTTTTGAGTTCAAGTCTTTCAAACTTTCCGGTAAAAGCTCTTCTCACCCGGGCGTCGTAGTCATTGCGTTCAATGTATCTTCTAAACGAATCATATATGTGAAAAAAAAATTAGAACTTGTCGTAACAACTTTCCATTATTCCGTTACTGTTCCGTTATTTAGGTTGGCATAATAGTTATAATCGAGATATTCTACACTCTTTACTGGATACTAATAGACCATTCGGATCGTTCACCACTCGCAATTCACAGATATGTGTTGATCACATATGCATATAATTTGGCTATTGTGGCTCCTTATTTTGTTTTGAATAGGTATATTCCATTTCTGATGAACAGGTTTAAAAATTTGGAATATTATACGAAATATTCCAAATTTCCTCTCCTTGATCCTAAACCTAAACCTAAACCAAATGAGTATCCTAAACCTACAAGAATATTTAAGTGGCTGATCAAAATTCCGTTTTCTTTTTGCAAATATTAATATCCAGAATATATATATTTCGACGTTCGCAAATTCGAAAACTTTAGTGAATTCCGGAACAAACTGTGCTGTCGGTCATCGGTTGCAGATTCTGATACAAAAAGTAGAAGCAATGCATGGACAACAAAGAGAACATAATCTCAAATTGAAATGGAACTATACAATGTTATTCAAAAGATGTGTCTCACAAATACAAAACGCCTTAAAAAGCTGGAAGTTCATTGATTTATTAGCCGGTTTTTAAATTTTTGCCGATATTTGAAACATATTCAGGAAATATAAAAAATTTTAAAAAAAAGTGTTTTAAGGTTATTTTCCTTCCCGTGGTGCTCGGAGTTACACGTTCATTTTGAGCAGCGAGTATATACTTTTATCTAGTGCGTGTAAATATTTTCGAAAAAAGGTTTGATGTCTATAGTAAAACCTTTTGTTCTTACTGTATGACCGAAAATCAATGACAGAAGAAATTATTGTATTGTAATTAGCAGACTGGACGACCAAATGTACAACAAATTGTTATTAGGTTTGGACATTTACATACTTAATTCAAAACCCTCCTCGAGAAGCGAATTCCGCCTTTTCGTTTTTTTCTTCTCTAACAAAAAAAACGTTTTTATTCTCTAATAACCTGGAAGCAATTATTGAATTGATGTTAGCAATTGAATTGAGAACTTTATTACAGAAATGAATTTCCTTAAGCGGAACGTATACACTATTCTAGTTGAATTCATTGTTTTTTATGAACTGCTCACATCCATGGTTAGCGCTTGTACAGTCCATGGATCGGCCTTTGCACCCTCCTTGAATTCTTCTCGGGTTAGGCGACCATCGTAGTTCTGAAAGTAAAAGAATAATCTTAATATTTTAAATAAGAGAACTTTGAACTATATACATGCTCAAGTACTACCAAGCATTAATACATTGTTAAACAATCTTAAAAACTAGTTATTCAATAAAACAGTCACTATACATAATACTCCTTGCGCCGCTTGCGCTTCTTTCATGTTCCAGCCAATAAGGCTATCATCAAGAATTGATTTTTTTTTCAGCCTGGGTCAGTCAATTAAATAAATCAGTCTGATTTAGTCAAAACCGTTGTCAACAATTCCGCTATCTTGTTTGAGATGCGACCGCAGTCAACTGAACATATAAGAAAAACATGAACACATAATCAAGCTTATGAAGTTTACAGAGCAAAAACAATAATAAAGTGTACAACAGAGCTTGTACTGTTTTTTTCTATTTTCCTAGTTTCATAAAAGAGAAAGAATTAGGTGTTTACCTTATCCATATTTGAAAATATCTTCTTCACTCGTTTCTGCGGTGTGTCTTCGTCCTTGGGTAATTCAAGCAGATCTTAAAAGAACAAAAGTGTTGTGAACAGGTATAGTCCGTATCAAGAGCTATGTTTCTAGGACTGTATCCTAAGAAGCAGGGCTGTTGCATAAAGTGAATAGAAACTCGGTAAATTGGGAGTCATTACTTCAAAAATAAACAATCATTTTATCTAAATCCGACTCCCTTTTAGCTACTGCGCTGATTCCGCCTGTAGTTTGATGAGAAATAATCGAAATAAACTTTTTTACAGCTCAAAAAAAGTGACACACCAAGGCTTAACGACTTCATTAGGTAAATTTTAATCTAGATATATGATCTACCTATAAATAGCATCAACAATATCTGCCATCTCTGACTTAGTTATATAGCCGTCTTTGTTCACGTCGTAGAAAGAGAAGGCCTATAAAATGAAAGATAAAGTTTAGTACATAACAATTAATAAAGTGACTAATGATATTCGACCACCCATAATGACTGAATATTGAACAATTGGTCCATTGTTTGAATTCAGGGGTGAAAAGTTTACGGGCCACTTCGGGCCGCTTCTTTTTTTCCCCGCACCTGTGTGACTCTTCATATTCGTATTCACGACTCCCCAATACTGGTATTCAATGTTAATCTGGGTATGTTTGTTATGACAGCGTAGCTTTGTTGAAATTGGTTTTAAATCTAGTTTTTTTAGGTTTCGGAAAAAAAATACTATTCAAAGAAGTGTTGAAGTAACTAACATTAAGATCTATAAATTCTTTTCAATACCGATACTTTGACAGCAATATAAGTATTATGTCTAAGCGGCCTATTTTAGGATTTAAATTTATCGTTAAATCAGATTGAAAACTTACAATTCAACTTTTCATCCAAAGTACCTCGAGAAGTGATCGAGTTTGCGACGATAAACTCTTTAAATGAAATATGGCCGTCCTTAAAAAATATTTAGTGATTTCGTTTTACTTCCTTATTGTATAGTCTGTTTTAAAACATGTTGCAAGATTTTTCCTCAAAACAACGAAATTAGACAATTCATAACCTTTTTGAATGTAAAATTTTGCAACAACGTGTAGAGTATGACCAGGGCGATACAGTTTAGGTTTTAAAACAGACTATATGAGGTAGTTATATCGAACGCTTTGCATGTGAACTCTAGGATCAATTGATATTCAAACTTTTTGAAATCTCTCTGATGTCGATACTTTTATGCTCAAAAAAATATGTTTCAAAAGTATTTTTGAGTTTTTGAGTTCAAAAATAAAGAGTTTGAAAAGTGTGTGGGCTCAGTAAATTTAGACGTTCAGCATTAGTTATTATGTATTTACTTTTTAATGTACTATTTTTGTCTTGTATAATACTTAGCGATAAATAAGCATTCATTATCATCTTTCTCCCTTCCGTACCTGATTATCATCAAACACATTGAATACAAAAGCAGCAAATTTGGACGGATCGCCCTTAAGGAAAACTTGTTTGTAAATGTTCTGAAAAGAGTTTTGTAATGTGTATTTTATATTCATGATAAATCTAAGGAACTCAGTGAACCGATTTACATGAAGCTAGGTTGGAAACCTAGATATGACGTGAATATATACGAAAGTGTAGAGGTTTCCTTGAGAAGATGTTTCTTTCAAAAGCCTTTTGCATTACGTTGAAATCGTTTTGTTAGGTGTTTTCGAACGGTCAAACTACTCAAAAATTGGTACGGTCTGCCGTTCCGCCTCGGCTCCGCTTGGTTAGTGAAGCAGTTTTACAGTCGCTCACTAGTGACGCACCCTACCTTTCCGATGAACGGGCTTGTTCTCCCAAGATTTTAAATTTTTAAGATTTTTTACAAACGGTCAGGTCCCTTAGTTCAACTTACTTCAAATTCCTCCAATTTTAGCTCACCAGAAGGGCAGTCCTGCAAAAAATCTTCGTACCAATTTTCCAACTCTCTTCGGGTAACTAAAAAAAGTTTTCAGAAGTTCACATAAATGTGTATTTTATATTCATGATAAATCTAAGGAACTCAGTGAACCGATTTACATGTATTTTCAATACACGGTATCCTCCCATGAAGCTTGGTTGGAAACTTGCGTATGCCGTGAATATATATATTAACTATTATCAATTCCTACAGTTCATAGTTTCATCTTACAAAAGAATACTTGTTAATAGTTATTACCCCTCCTTTTTCTTCTTAGGGTCTATTTCTTTAGTGTTCTTGTGGTCCTTCTGAAGAGAAAACGATAAGTTTAAAACCAACCAAATTTTTCAGACGAATATCCCGGGGAGAAACGGTATAACATAAAAAGTTAATAAATTCGGTGGATTTGAGGATTTTCTTTAAAAGCACATTGACTTTTTATTTAACAGCCCCTCCATTATACCGCACTGGAATGGGATCTTCTAATTGGCGATCTACTTTAGAACAACTAACCTCCGCACTTCCCGGTAAAACTTCTGTAATCTCATAGATATCAGCTTTTGGAAGATCAATTTCCTCTCCAGATTCAATGTTTTTTTCAGCCTTGTTAGGGGGGTCTAGGAATAAAGGCATTTTGTAGATTTTGGGATGTGCAGGTTTGAAAATTGTGTATCAATTTCGAAATCAAGACCGCATTATTTAATATTTAAAATAGTGTGGGGGAGATTGGCAGCGTTATACTCTGTTGTAATAGCTCGCTGATAGCTCACAATTTCAAAACACTTTTAAAAATGCAGGCTATATGGAAATAACAGAGGAAATTGAAGCTAGTAATAATATTAGTTGTAAACATTACTATACAGTAATTTGTAATATAAAAAATAATTATTATAAGTTACTTTTTCAGTAACTATATTGATGAGAACAAAAACAAAAACAAATATTATTATTAATAAATAATAAATAGTAACATAACTAGTTAACTAAAACTTGTAGATCACCGTGCGTGATTAGTCCTTATATCCAGACAACTGAGTATAGCAGTCTCGACATGTAATTTTCTTCAGCTTCAGTCTTCAGCTGCTATTTTTTAGTTTTTGAACTTCATTTACATTGGAATTTAAAAAGTTGAGCAAACCCAACTTAGAGTGTACTATTATACTCTACTATCACTTACTATTATACTAAATTTAAATTTAACAATGGGCCCAACACGTCTCTCACATGAGCCCGGAACGTTGGACCCGCCGTCTAGTCGAATGGAGACCCATGCAATTTATAAGACCAATGGGAAGACCAAAAAGAAGATGGAGGGATCAATTCAAGGAACAGCTAGGAGAAGTTTGGATGCAAACGGCAAGAAGTGAACAGAGCTTGGAAAGAAAGCATCAACAATTAGATAGACACAATCTTGAGAATTGAATAAATATTATTATATTATTATTATATTATTAAATTTAACCAACGATAACGTTCGGCGATGATTTGAGGCTGTGGTTCGACTCCCAGTAGTAGAAGGCATGGGAAACCAGAAGTTTGTTTATCCCATGTTTCTTGCACCCGAAGACTGAATGTTAGAGAAGAGTCGTCTCTGCTCAGAAGAATCCGGAATGAATAGCCGAAGCAGTGCTTCGGAGATTACTATTAAAACAGGCAATAAACTACTATTTGCTAAGTACTATTAACGTTGCCTGGAATGCTTTTTGTAATTCATTCAGTAATGACAGTACAACTGATATTACTTGTCTTGTTTAGTCTATTAATATGAGAAAACTTACATTCACAATAGCAATTGCTTCCATTTAATTGAAGCTATTCGGAAGGTTGCAGACGGAATCTGACACCTATTTGGTCACCTGCACAAATTGCTTACGATTGATAGTGGTTTTACAAAATTTAAACCGAGCTAACAATAAGACTCAAAGCAAGTCAGGGCTATGTAGTTTTTGTTCACAAATTTAAAGTAGACTAATACCAAAGTACTAGTCGACCTAAAAAGCCAGTTTTAAACCCGAATGAAAACTGATTTCCCTCTAGCATCCATTTAGGATACAGACTTGTACACATAGTTATAATCTGCCTTCTAACACATTTTGTATATCCGCTTTTGCGGCATTGATTTACTTTGTGATCCAGTTGATGACAGTCAAAGCAAACTTTGACTATAGATATTTCTATTTTTTTTTCAAACTGTAGAACGTTCTGCTTGTCAGGATGTGAAGAGAGAGTTAGATTCAATATTCCAGACCTCGAATGTTGAATCATGATAATAAATATTACATATTAAATATCTAGGTTTGAAAAGTCTTTATCATAACTCAACAAACAGGCAACTACCAGCGCAAACTCGGTTAAACTACTTCGGAGACATTGAGTTTTGGGACAAATCCAAACGAATCCATGTGGAGCAAAGGAACGAAACTAACCAAATAAAAACTGTTCTCGTAACTTAGTTTCTATCAACAAAATTCAGATCTTTCCGTCTTTCTCTGATTGACTTCGATTAGACTATTATTTAACTTTCAGCCCAAACCTTATGACTACTGAATGAAAACTGAACATATTTTATTATTTGAGCTTATATTTTAGACAGGAATACAAAAACCGGATTCTGTTTCGCATTTGAAGTCCTTTCCACAATTGGAACAAGTCTTTCCGGCTTCATACGCTTTAACTCCATAGTAGTTACCACTGAAACACACATTGAATTAATCAAATATGCAATTTTTGTGAAGTTAAAGTTAAAGCCTAGTTAACACTTTTAACGGATTAAATAAACATTAACAATTGACTGAATAAATATATATTAAATAACTTTGTTAGAAATGGTTCTATAACTGTTCCTAGGTTAGACACAGACTAGACTATTCGTGGCCCATGTGATTTTGAAGTAATATCTATACACACAATTCGCATGATATGTCTACTTTTCGGTAAACGTACCCTTCTTGATACCGACAGACCACAAGAACCCGATTTTTGCACATATTATAGCCACATCCAATCTTGTCCGAATTCCACCAAGCCATCTAAAAATTAACAAGCTATAATATCAGTAAAATATCACTTTTCTCGTTGGAAGGTTTTTCGCAGTTCTCATAAAGAAACAAGTTATTTTACACTAGTCTGATTTGTATTATAAATTATTGTTACCTGTGTAGCATGACCGATAATACGTTCAAACTTTTCGTCAGTCCAACCATAAGTGTTGAGTTCACGTTCCCAGGAATTAATTGCCACCAGTCCTACTTCCTTTCCACTAACCTAATGAGAAAATGATAGTTTTTAGCTTTCTCATATTATAATATTTGTATTTTAGTATGATTCTACCCTATGTGTGCTGCAAACCTGCAAGTATTACGCACGTATTTCGAACAGTTTCCAGCAACTTCTACGCCAGCTGGGTCCCGCCGCGAACCTACAGTAGGACAGCC
>JAQGAV010003441.1:0-12469 GCA_034691345.1 Phasmarhabditis papillosa | reverse complement strand
TGTTAAAAGCTCATTGGATGAATTTACAAGAGTTGGAATGCCTACTGATTCAGTCAGACGACTGTTACAGAAGCCGAGTTCTGCTACAAGAGGTTCTGCTATAAAATACCTCTTTTATCATTTATATCCTTTGTGGGCTTCCGATCCTGGATTCTTCCGCGAAGCGGCCCCCTTACTAGCTGGCGCCGCAGGCCTATACACCAGCTACTTGGCGGAACAACCAGACTTTCCTTTTTCATAATAACTGACTTTTTGGTCCCCGCCTAGACATCTGGCTATAAAAATTAGCGCATCTAACGTTATATTGCTTTTCGGACTGCTTTTCTGTTAGACTGACTACATTTTGCCGTCTTTATTATATGGGCGTAGTCTAATTAGGTCCACCTCGTTTGGGTTATATGGAACTAATAAGGAATTGTCTGGATCAAACGAGAATTACAGTGAAAGTGCCCTAAACCAATTGTAGAATACAATTAACATAAAATAATAAATGTAGTACTAAATAAACAATTTTTAGATGATTTTTTGTTTGATTCGAAACAACAAAAATAACTAATTGTTAACCTTAAAACTTTTCGTCCAACTGGAATCTCCGGTCGAGCTCTCCGTATATCAGCTAGCGATTGTCACGCGGCGAGAGGACACCAATCGCAGAAGAGACGTAGCCAAGGATTACCCGAAAGGAGCCAGTATTACCTTATTGATTTTGGATCTGATGAATTTGTTTGACTACTGAAGATTTCTCCCGAATATCCCCCGAATCCAAAGAGCCGCCACTTGTACACTACATAACCGACCTAGGGAACCTGGTTGGAATGCTTGGAGCACTCATTTGTGGATCTGGACGGTTCTACTGGATCTTGAGGTTCTTCTGTTCTTTATTCTTGATAGCTTTCGTAGTTTTGTTGACGGTTCTGGAGCCGCAACATCAACAAATAGCTCTTAAAACTTTTAACGCTTTTAACGCTTCAATGGTAATTAGTTTTTTTTTTGAAACAACAACAGATTTGTTTAGTTGTAAAAGTTCTTTATTCTTGTTTCAAATGTACATAAATGTGTTGTTATTGGTTGTCATTATTTCCTCATATCCTCACGGAGTCGGCAGCTACGGGGAGTCGAACCCACAGCATCAGATCCTCATGGATTCATAGACCGCTGCTCTAACCACTAGGCTAAACCACCGGATGCATTGTACGAAGAAGCTACTAGATTATTAGAATTTAGAATTTTCAAGTCGGAACTAGATCTTGTCAATCGGTGGGGATGGAAATCATTGATATAGTTTTTTTTTCATTAATTTGTTCAAAATAAGCCTATTTTAAAGTAGTGGGTGGATTGCTCTTAGTTTCTGTCATTTTCTTTTAAGACTTGTCAAACTATATGGGTAAACCCCTAAGTTTAATGTAAATGTAACTGCTCGGGTTACTGTAGATTATTTTATCAAAAAATAACATAAATAAAAGTATTCGGCTGTATAACTTTATTCAAACTGTCTTATTACAACTGTTTTACTTGCTTTGTATGGATTCTTCTGAGATGCTTCTTATTTTTAAGAGAAGTTCTTTTGTTGATTCTCTTGTCGTGTAGTACTCGAGCCATCAATTTCTTAACTTCTTTGTCCAAAGCCATAAACTAAAAGTCTTTATTAAACTAAATATACTTTACATTTAGCAATAATAATAAGTAATATTATTTGTTTTAAATATAACAAAAAAATAATAAACAAACCTTGGCAATATTCTCTTTGGGTACAACAAGATACTTTTCTTCGGGCTTGATATTACGGCGTCTACGGGTAGTGGTAGGGTTTCTAAATTAGGTTTTATTATATTTATAATAAACATTATAACAGTTACAGTAACCCTATAAACAAAGACACAGTCCTTTAAATGTATTCCGGCTGGAAACGTACTTTAGGTGGAGAACCAAGTCGACAGTAAATCCTCGTGGAGGTCCATCTTTTCCCCAAGCATATTGTTCAAAGAGTCTAGCTTCTAGAGCTGCAAGGGATTCAGCATCATAAAGATAGTCATTGAATTCTCCACGACTCTAAACATATAATTCTTTTAATTATCAGCTTTATTACCTTGTAGATTTGGTAGATAACCTTTGTTCCATTGGGAAGAAGAACGGCAGATTGGTCTTTGTAAGGGCCCGTTTCGCTTTCTGGTACATCAACTAAAATAAAAAGTTTTACAAAGTTAATTAAGTTAATTAATTTATAATAATGTTTAATCTAACCTGCGGCATTTCTAGCTGCGGGCGTGATCTGGCCAGGCAAAAGTGGCACCAAACGTTTGATTTCGACAGGTGCCAGTGTTACGGTAGCCGGAGGAGGCGGTTTCTGAGCGTTGACAAGTCCAAGGACCTAAAAAGTCTGATATTTTTAATAAAAAGTATATTATTAATTCAATGTTAATTAAATTTATATATAACACCGCGTCTGTTTATGTAAATGTATATATACACGACAATTTAAAAACGGTGAAACCCACGGAAATAAGAAGAATAGTTGAAGGTAAGAACCGCATGTAGCTAGAACAACTGATGAACTAATGTTTCTGAGTCTCCGGGCGGGGCCCGAATATATATACAAGAAAATCCCAAATATATCAAGAAGATCCTGAGAATGTAGTCTTGTAATGAAGGTATTCTAAAGAAAACAGCTCCCATATATGCTTTTGGAGCTATTATAAGTGGAGTATTCTAATTGAGTTAGTTACAACTTTGCTTCCTTTCAGAATGGTTGGTTTATAATCTTTTCAATGATCGAAAGTCCTTGATCAGATTGAAGTTTACTGTCATATTTCGCTAGTAACTTAAACTTTATAGTTTAAATATTATATATTAAATTATTCAAATAACTATTATTATTTGTAGAAGTTATTGATTATTCTGTGTTTTATTGGCTTTGTCAGCGGCAAGCTTATTGATCCCGTTCTACGCACCAACTGGGTTATTGATCAATTAAATAATGCCTATATGGCTCCCTTTACCCAAGTTGTTGGTATTGATGTAAGTTTTATATTGGATAGACCGTTTAATAAATAATAATATTATAAATGTTTTTAATTATTGCTTATTTATAGTATGTAAAACCCGAATTTGTAAGAAGAACTGGACAGTATATCTATACCGAGGATGCTAAGAAGAAGGCTGAGGAACTCCAGGTTTGAAAATACAAATGGCTTAGTAAGGAATTGAGTCTAATTCATGAGAATACTGGACTATTCTACCGAATATTAGAATATTTTATATATATATCAATTATAATTGCATTTTGTTTAGAATGAACAAATGAAACTTCTGAAGGAATATATTGACGAGGACCAGAAGGCTTTTTTGGCTCCTAAGACCTCTAGAAAGAAGAGATCCTTCGACCCAAAGACTGATGGAATTATCAAGATTTACCAGTATTGATCTATATTCACTCGTCCTTAATAAATGGTTTTGAGATTTGTTGTCTGTTATCAATAAAGTAATTACCGTAATTAAAAAAGTGCACGGATGGCCGAGTGGTCTAAGGCGCCAGACAGACTGCCAAGGCCAGAAGTTCCGTATGGGTGCGGGGTTCGAACAGTCTTTTCAGTTCTTTCTTGAACAGTTCTTGAACAGAACAGTTCGAACAGTTCTGGTATGAGTCAAATGTTAGCAGTCTAGCAAATCTGAATAGAAATTAAGATAGCACATAACTATATGAATAAGACAACTGCTTCGGTTAGGTTCTCATACTTTGGCTCACTTCCCAAATTGTGTTTACTTTCTTATTCCCACTGAACTAAATAATATTCGTTAATTAAAAGCTTTGCAACTTCTACAATCATTTCCTCAGTATCTCTTTATTTTATATATTTAACTTAGTAATGCTAAGTAATGGTCTGCTAGAATTTGTAAGTCTAAAGCTTGTGCGGTTTGTAATTCAAGGACGATACTATTAGCTAGACTGTTCTATAACCGTCTCCCTATAGTTGGTTGCTGGTCGCCACCTGGTTTCTGCAGCGTCAGAGTAAGCTGCTCGATATATTAAATATATATTAAATATTTTGGATATATATATATAATCTGTTGTAATACCTAGACTGTAAACGCCGTTTGTACTTAACATTCAAAAGTGCAGGCTAAATGCAGAAAATTGCTTTATCTTTGGGAAGACCGTTATCGCGGCATGACGTTAACTACAAATGTTTAAATACTTAGACAGTATTACTGTCAAGGTATTTAAACAGACTATATAAGGTATATATATATATATATGTAAAAGGCATTTATTATCTCTTTTATCAGTTATATTCAGTAATATATCATAGACCTCGAAGCAATATACCTTCAACAACCAGCAACCATCATTTTTGTATTAGCGAATATTAGACTCTTCACAGAGGATGCGGGGTTATAGTGCATCGGCCAGTCCTTTAATAATGTTCCTTTTTAGATTTCAATTTGGATTTTCATTTGTATTTTGGTTGCCATGTCCTGTTCAAAGAAAAAAGGCAATGAAAAAAGCAAGAGTGAGTATCATCTCTTTCTTTTTAAAGGTCTAGAAACGAGTTCTTTGCGGGTTACTGTAATTCTCCATATGAGATTAGACATTCATAATAATAAATAATAATAAATGTTTATTTTCCGAACCTTCTTATATTAATTTTTCCTATTTTAGAAGACAAGAAGAAAAAGGAGGTGGAGCCAAATTCCGCGGGGAAAACGCCCAAGCCAGCTCCTCCGCCAGCTGCAGCGCCTGCAGAATCATCAGCCATGAAGGGAGCCAGTGGTGCAGGGGTAAGTTACCGCAATCCATAATTACTAATATAGTAACCCATATTTAAGTATATAGCTAATATAGTTGTTCTCGGGGCATCCGTATCTTATCTACCGTAACCTCAGTACCTGCACATCTAAGTAGTTTCTACCGTAACCTCAGTATCTGAACATTTAACTATTATCTACCGTAACCTTCATTACCTCTTGTATTTTAGGACGGAGCATATGAGGATGTTAATGTTGGAACACCGGCCTAAGAAATTGAACTTGTAGACAAATCTTTTAATAAATATGTATATTGTCTTTGTTTTTTGTTCGTGGGTCATACTGTTATTAGAAACATTATTAGAAACTTTTGTGGTCTTGACTGGATTCATTTCCTCCATAAATGGACTGCTAGTGAATTCGAATATCGATTTGGAAGATGGGCCATTTAATAGAATCTTGAATCATCTACAAAAAACAGTACGCCACTGATCAAAAACTGCTTAAAACTGCTTAAAACATCGACCTAAAGTCTGCGGGAAATAAGATCAAAGGAAACTGATTAGGATTGGGCATGGACCGTATGCATCTCTCAATTGGACTAATTTCAACCGTTTCAACTCCACTTAACATCTAGCTTCTTACAAGGGAAGGTCGCGAAGGTGTTTCCCACCAATTGAAACAAACAGTCGAAACTTATAAGAAGAAAAAGTCGAAACGAAACTCGGTGCCCGGGACTCGGTTTAAATAAAAGTTGCTTTCCGACTTTTCTTTTTATTCTTTTCTTTATTCTTAATTCTTTTATTCTTATTAATTAAATAATATATTAAAATATTAAATAATAGTAATTGATTCTTTTTAGTCCCTCCCTTAAAAGATTATAGTTAGTTTCTTAGAATAAAAGGCCTAATTGGCGGCTTTGCGTCCGAATCACATTGAGTTGTTTGCAGAGATTACACCTGCGGGTCTGGGTCGCAAATTTGGATAGCTGGCCGTTTCCAAAATAATGAAAACTCATATATAGGCCGGCCCTTTCCCTCTTCTAACTTATTAAATTTGTTAAATTTTCGGGCCCATCATATTCGCAGCCCTGTTGGTTGTATGTTGCTCGGCGCGCAAACTTCCGATGTGCAAAGGTCACGGCGCGCAGAATGTATTCCGCCAAAAAATATAAAATATATGTAGTGGGACCACCCTATATCTTTCAACCTGTAGTGAGTAGTTGATCGGCCTTATCGCAAATTTATGGTTGTTAACCAAGGTTTTCCAGCTTTCGAGTTACTCGAAATTTCAATTTTTCAAGTTCAATTTAATAACTCTACCCAAATTTCAGTCAATATCACGGTTTTTAGGATTTTTAGCCTTCAAAATGGTATTGAAAATGGAAGTATTTTTCTATTTCACATCAAAAGATGAAACTTTTCTGCAAACGTAACAGTTTGAATACAGCAGAGCAGCGGTGTGAAATGATCATTTTGTAATGTTTTTAGATTATTCAAACAGGGCGATTACTGTGGCCAAAATCAGGTAGGCAGGCCACACTGTCCAATCAATGCAGTCAGTTGAAACCATCTGATTTTCCACCCGATTGGATTTTGCTTGATTCAAGTAAAATCAAGCACAATCCAATGCCTTCACTGCTAACCTGGTGAATTATTAGAAGAAGTGTGAAAAGTTTGGAATGTTGCAGCGGTTCCTCGAGCCACTCCAGTCTGTCTCACTTAAAAGATATTCCATTGCGGCTAGGATATTCAAAGATATGGTTGCTAAACATAAATAAAATTTCTTTTATTAATAACTTTTATTAATAAATATATATAGTTGTAGGCTGCTATCATAGAAAAGTAGCCAGATAGATAGCCAACCAACCAACAAATATAAACAGCTACTAAAACATATAATAGCCTCCATCAATCCCAAATAGCATCCGCTTATCCTCTGCATTTTTACCAACAATGCTGCCGAACGGGCAGGACCAGCGGGCCGACTCAAAATGGTCTAACAAAGATGTTTGTCCTTATAACAAAAGCAAAAGAAAGTTGCCTCATACTTTTAAAATCCCCGTGTTTTGCAGGTTTGTTGCCTGCACAGGTCGGTACAGGCGGACCGTGAACTACACAATTCATTTCAACGTCGCCGTATTCAAATTAGATGAACTGCGGTGTTAAATATTGCACAATCGGTTTATTCGGTCATTTAAGTACCGTTCTTTTACAGAGGCAGTTGCGATGTCAGCAACAAACTACAAAATATAGGTTGACAGCTCGATTTGTTCATGTTTTAACAGTTTTTATAGAAATTCGCATTTTTAATTTAAAGGCACGGTACACCCAAAAATTTCTTTCCTTGTTTTTATGTTTTCTGAATCAGGTTGAAAAGTTTTTATGTTTTCTGAATCAGGTTGAAAAGTTATTCAAAATAATGTAGATATTAGAAAAATTGAAGAAAAACCAACGTTTTCACATTATTCTGAATTTTGGTCTTCAGATTTGAGTTACTGGAGATGGTTCTCACAAAAATTTGTAGAAAACTATGTTAAACTTAGAAATTTGATGTTTTCCATTAATCTTTTCATTTTTTAACCAGGCCTCTTTGACTTCGAATTCGACTATACCCTTTAACTATTGATTCGAACTTTCCACCTGAAAACGCGCTCTATTCTAACTTTCTGTCCTATTCCTCTTCAACTACAGTACCCTTTCGTCTCGAGACTGGGGTTATTCATTATTCATTATTCATTATTATTTACATTCTAATTGTAATGTTTCTATTATCCAGCAATGCTTCCAGACTGTTTCATCTTGTTTATATTCTAGAAAAGTTCCGCTTTTCCTTCCTGATTCAAACCCTTATCGTAGAATCTAGTTCGTAATAAGAGCCTTGTTTCCATGAGCTGGCATTTCACGGGCCGACCCGATCTAACCCCTACAAAACCGGCAGGGGGTTCCTTAGTTCTCAAATATTTTTGTACTATTTTTACAAAGGCCTGTGTAAACGCAGGGCACCCACCACCTCCAAAAATAACTGCCCATGAGTTTTATGATTCCGGGGGTTATTTTTTGTTTACTTTGTTGTGGCGTTCAAATTGAACCAATTCTAGAAAATTTGGGGCTGGTTCGTTATTTTTGGAAGTTCAAACTATTATATTGATTAGCTGCGATAGAGCATATTGTTAAGTATTTCGAGCGAAATTACGTCACAATAGTTTGTTTATAATTCCTATTCTTGCAGACTGGTCCTCCTTTCTTCACCAATTTTATCTAACAAAGCCACAGTATACCTACCCACAGTACATCTACAGTAACCCGGAATACCTATCTACAGTATACCTACAGTAACCCGGAATATCTATCTACAGTATATCTACAGTAACCCGGAATACCTATCTACAGTATACCTACAGTAACCCGGAATACCTATCTGCGGTATACCTACAGTAACCCAGAATACCTACATACAGTATACCTACAGTATATCTACAGTATACCTACAGTAACGCAAAATGTCTTGTTTGGCCGATCGTACTAGGATATTAATCCTGTTCCTGTCGATGTTCTCTCTGACTATCGTATGGTCTAACTCACAGGCCTTTAACTTTACTGTAATTTGTATGCAGGATGTGGTAGAAGAGTACCATAACACTACAAGTACAGGTAATAAAAAGGGAGTTATGCAGAAAAGGGCCGATTCAGGGTGCAGAAATTATTTCTATTCGTATTCTATTTCGTCAATATGAATATAAAGTACACATATGCAACAATTTATGCACTTTAGTTCACAATCTGTCCCGGAAGGGGGGGGGGGGGGGCGTACGAGAGCTGAACACAAAAAAGTTCGTTGGGGCAGACCCCGGGCCGGGCCGAAGTCAAGAAGTTTCCAGACTAACCGGGCTTCTATCACCCTCTTTGATAGAAGCCCGGTTTTTTGAACTTTTGAAGTTTCAAACTTAACGTTGAAAAGGTTAGAAAGCTCAAGGAAGTTTGAACTTTCTAACCTTTGAAAACTAAAGATCATTTTAAGCCGTCGCCGGTATAGTTTGAACCTTTGGCACGGTAAAATATCCTTGGAGATATTTTGAATGTATCTTTTCAGAAGATAATTCATAACTCCTAACTTTCAGCAAACGATCTTCATTGGCTGGAAAACCCAGCGGATGTGAACTCGTTATTCTCTGCTGTGGCCATCGGCTCTATCATTGGCAACGTGCCACTTGTGTGGCTAATTCATAAAATAGGATTACGGTATCTTTCCCTCTAGGACCCTAGAACTCCTGCGAATTACAGAAATACAATAGGTATTTATGGCCTTAGTTCCGGTGTTGCCACAATATTGTTCCCACTGGCAGTCAGATGGGGTTATTGGGCTGTTTTCGTAGCGAGAGCCATTCAGGTATACTGTAGCCTCAACTTAGTCTATGATCACTTAGTTTAGGGTACCTGTATGGGCATGTCCTTCACATCAACTGGAGCTATTGCAGCTTCGTGGAGTTCGTTGCAGGAGGCGGGAACGTATATAGCCTGGTTATCAAGTCATGTTCAGGTAAAGTACAGTAGTCAATAGAGATATAACATTTGAATTAGGGCGCACTTGTCACGCGCAGGACAGTTTCAAAGGGTTTAGAAACTGGATTGAGTGGTCAATAAAATCATGCAAGGGGCCGGCACGGCTGAAGATTTTCCCTAAAATTCTGATCTCGGTCGGTGTTGCATATTGAGACTGGATTGGATGATACTATAGAAAAACACAGACTGAACTCTAAACTGGCAATTTTCTGGCAATTACGGGCCGGACCGGGCTTATTAAATAAAAATAAGAAACTGTCTCGGGTCGACTCCTACGCAGCCGTGGTTGTCTATCTCCCTATACCTTGTTATTGCATTCAGCATCCCGTAAAATCTGGTCTCGGGTAGCTCCTAAAGCCTGGATGGCCATATTTTGTCCGGTTCTTAGATTTCTATCAATAATATTTCAGTTATCAAACATCTTCACGATGCCGCTAGCCGGAGTTCTATGTGAAAGTTCATTGGGATGGCGTTATCTCTATTATATTCAAGGAATTTTGACAATTTCATTCTTTTCACTCTTCATATTTTATTTTACGGATCACCCGGCTACACACAGGTTAGCTAGAAATTCATTTGGTCACGGCTCGCCGCGCCCTAAGGAAAGGGGACAGACCAAATTCAAATGGTAAAATCATGATGCTCAATTCCTGGATTATTTTATTAAGGAATTTATTCTCATTTGTATATTATTAGAACGGCCATAGTTCGATATATGCAACTAACATTAAGTTTTCATTAAGTGATGGGTTAAAAGGTTCCAGGAAAGGTCAACATAGGAGCACAGTCCTTTAATCCCACTGCAAAGTCCATTGGCGAGCCGCGGATTTTAGAAATATATTTAATAGGAAGCAGAGCTCTTTCATGATTTTCCGGACTTGAGGAAGAGTGTGAGAGGGCCGGTCAGCCAAATTCCAACCCCTGGACCTGAACATTCTGCCAAGCAGGGATGCAGGATCTATGTCCGCATCCGGGTGACTGAAAATATAATCTTTTGAGTTGTTATACAAAGACAATGTGCCTTGTATAATGTAAAGATTTGAAGAAAAGATTTTCAATCCACCAATTTTCTCTTTATTTTTAAATAACCCTGCTCCTTAGGATACTGCGCTCTTGCTACATACTATAACTTTATTATTTAGAAGTGTTTCCTCCAATGAGCTCCGTAAGATCTCTGCTGGCAAGACAGATTCTTCCGAGAGAGAGCCCGTTCCCTATAGAGCAGTCTCCACAAGTGGACCAATCATCGGAGTTTGGCTCTCTTGTATCGGCGGTAATTTAGGATTTCTAGTTCTTCTCTATTATGGACCTACTTATATGAATAAGGTAAGGTATAATGCGGGACTTGGAAACCGATTTTGAAAGGTTTCGGGAGAAGGACTCCGCACGTATCGGCCGAAGGTTTCCGAAGCCCTGGGTCGGTAGGGTTAGAAAACTGATTTAGCAGACCTTTTAATGGGCCGCACCGATCCACATATTTTTCTAGTCCCTGAAGCTGACAATAATATTCAAGGAAAAGGTCAAACTCGCTCCCTAAAAGTTTGAACTCCAGGACTCAACGTTAATAAATTGCGGGTGCCAATGAACCAGAGATGGGAACTGCACTAAACCATTCAGCTCAGAATCAAAGTAAAGCCGCTATCAGCTCCTGGGATGGGACTATACTTATAAGGAACAGAAAATTGTTCATTTATTTGATAATAGAGTGGCCAAACTGGCCGGGCTGGGCCGGGTCTGAATAGGCCTGAAATTTTATCCCTTATTAAGGCTAGCAAGGCCAGGCCAGTTAGGCAACTCTGGCACAGACCCCTTAATCCGAATCTTAGATTTCTTTGACTACGTTCACTTGAACTTGAATCAACAGAGTCTAAATGTTATTACTTTTATATTGCAGGTTCTTGGTTTCGATGTTAAATCTACCGGTATGGCTACTGCCTTACCGTATGTTTTCTCGGCAATCATCAAATTCACTGCAGGACCCTTGTCTGACTATTCAACGTGTCTGTCTGAAAAGTCTAGAATTCTAATGTTTGCCTGTTTATCACAGGGAATAATGGCCGTCTGCTTTATTATCCTATCTCAGGTCGGCTTATTACTTGTATTCTATGAATAATTAATCAATTCTAATATAACTACGATCGAGTGCAGATCGCAGGCTCGAATCGTGCGCGAATGAGTCGGTACTAGTGGGCATTCGCTAAGGTTTTTAAAAAGAACGGTAAACCGGTAATGAAAATTTACCGGTAAACTGGTATTCAATTTTTTTCGTTAAAACGGTATACAGTTTACCGTACCGTACCGTTTGCTCACCCTAGTCGGTGCCAAGCCTATTTTGGCGGAACGGTGCGCACTGTTTGACTGAGCCGAGCCGCCTTGTTTGGAGTAGATTCTATTTTACTAGAATTCTTTAGTTGCATGGTTACGAGCGTACTGGTCAGGAAAAAGTCTGCTTCTACTATGATATGAAATAGACCGACAGGTTGTGCCAACAGCCAGTCACCGAGATACAGCAAATAGACTGAACATATTTTTTAGACCACATCATCCATACTGGCTCAAATGGCGTATACAGTTACAATTATGTTCAGTGGTCTAAACATTGTAGGAGTTATTAAATGTGCACAAATGGTAGGTTATCGAGTTGGGTCGCTCGGTACGGAAAAATGAGCCCCGACACCGAATTCGAGATAAACATCGGCTCGAAAGCCCATTTCGCCAAGAACCCCCGAGGCCCGAACGCCCGTCGTTTTATATGCTTACTTGTAATTTTTTTTGAAGAAGATATCGTCAAAGTGTCACACTTAAAGCCCGTTCTCGCCATTGCCCTGGCCCAGGGGTGAGGCCTTCCTATCAAATATCTAGGGCCGGGCTGGCCCTACTCGGATCAATATATAACGATTTCATTCGACAAAATACAAACAAAAATTGTAAAAACTAGCTTCTGTAAAAATCAATAATATGGAATTTTTGATAGGAGCCACCATTTCCCGGGCTTACGTGAAAAGGTCGGTCCCAGACAGAGCTGTTAACCCGGCCCGGCATAGGCCGGGCAGTCAGCCGCCTGTAGTTAAATGATGGTAAATGATAAACCTTTACTATGGAGCGAGAGGTCGCGGGTTCGAATCCACCCCGAACCATTTTGTTTTGTTATTTTTCAATGAGTT
>JAQGAV010003440.1:0-12476 GCA_034691345.1 Phasmarhabditis papillosa | reverse complement strand
GTCCTACCAACCTGAGCTCGAGAGGAAAGTCGAAATATACTTGACAAAGGAATATCAATTTCTTTAAAATAGATATTATACATTAGACAAAGTCCAGCATTACGTCTACGGGCAGCCAGAGTTGATTGACCAAGAAAGATTAGACGATCTTTATAGGATAACTCAGGTAGACCAGCTCTATAGAAACAACGTTTGGTAAACCTACGCTGAACTCTCTCGATAAGTTTAGTCAAATTAAGGAGACTTGGATCCCACACAGGACAGGCATATTCTAAGATGGGCCTAACGTAAGATGAAAATAATCGGAAAAGAATTTTAGGGTCCCTAGTAGAGAAACATTTAAGTATATAATTAGAGCGACTAGTAGCCTTTCTAACAATACTGTTAATGTGAGGCTCAAAAGATAAAATAGAAGTGTAGGAGACTCCGAGATCTTTAAATTGAGTAATATTTTCAAGAAGGTTATTGCCGAAATTAAAAGTGGTTTGAGAAGGATTTCGACCAAATAACATAATTTTAGTTTTAGATACGTTTACCTCAAGATCCCAAAGGACAGACCAATCAAACAGAGAATTCAATGCGGTTTGAAGAAGCGGGGGGTTGGCAACAGTCCAGAGCTTACAATCATCAGCGTAAAGCGAAAAGTGAATGTCAGGAGAGAAATTATCGGAAATATCGTTTATATAGATTAAGAAAAGTAGGGGACCAAGAACCGAACCCTGGGGTACCCCAGAAGAGACGTGGAAAATGTCGGAGAGAGTATCATCTACTAAAACTTGCTGTGATCGATCAGACAGGAAGTTGGAAAGAAAAGTTAACATACATCCCGAAATTCCATAAGCTGATAGTATCAAACGCCTTGCGAAAGTCAATAAAGGCACAGTAAACATGCTTAGCGGAGTCAACTGAAGAGCTAATGTGACAAATGGAAGTTATTAATGAACTAACAGTACTATGAACTAACAGTACTACTACGCAACATGGTAGGAAACCATGTTGCTCCGGGCTAATTAGATTGTTGCCTAACAGAAAACTTATAATATCCCTACTGACGATTCGCTCGTTTGGCAAGCTGAAATATGAAATTGAGAAAGGTTTATCTGATTCTATTGATATTTTTAGAAAAGGAAGTTGGTGCGACAGAACCAAACATCAATTCTTGGTAAAGAGTCAATATACTTGAGAAACTTATGAACTTTGTATAAACATTAATTAAGCTTTTAAAATAGTGTTCCTGTAGGATGAAGGGCCTTTATATAGTAGAAGTGGTGATTTAGTATATTCGTTCATGGATCAGCGTTATTGTCTTATTTTTGAGGTTTGTCTAACCAATTTTTGGATCTTTTCCAAGATTGAAACTTTTACTTTTCCATGAAAGTAATAAAACTCTTTGTATTTACCTGAATAGCAGCACAAACATTGGCTCCGGATGAAATTCCGCCAAGAACGCCAACATTAGTTTATATTTTACAAACAATATGTTTTTGTATTGAAATGTGCTATGTTAACGGGAAAAATATACATTGAAAAAACTTTTTTTGCAAAAATGTTGTGTTACCGAAGCTATTGCCTATGGAGTAAATGTTTCTAATTTCCTCAATAAACGAGATTAGTTAACAATAGCACCTGCTGAAAGAAAACTGAGTAGATAGTCAATATAAATGTTTTGTGTTACCGAAGTTTAATTTTTAGTATGTTTGGAAACCTTGGAATAATGTTCAATCTATGGATTGACATACCAATAGAAGCATCTAGCCCGGCTCCAATCTTATTCAACTTCAACAAAGGAGTGTTTCCGATGACTTCACCACCGGTTTCGACCATGTGTTCGCGAGACATATTTCATTCTGAAATGATGAAAGTAAAGTATAATGAACCATATAATGGACGTTTAATTTTGCCACAAAACGAGCGATTTTACAAACCTTACACAACACCGCCCACTGCAGTCTTCTTTTTGTTACGGACTATATTTAGTTAGTTATTGAGTAGTACCACTTTGTCATTGACCTATTTCTTATTGTTAGTAAGAACCTCATGTGATACTTATAAACTCGACTGAGTATGCCTGAAACACTGGATCGTAAATCCGATTGTATATTTTAAAGTATAAAATTATATGTCATATCGTTCTTGTTCATTTTAGAAAAATAGACATAATTTGTAAAAACGTTGGAAACTCTTTGTTCGGTAATCATTTTCCGAGTCAACTAAGTCGACGGATGAATCGTTTGCAGAGGTGTGCTGTAGAAATTTAGAAGGAGCGCGGAAATCGGAAGAAAATGTACAAGCAACCGATATAATTGTCTACTCGCCTTATAAAAAACGCCTACTTGAGGTTTGCCCGTAGACTCTATCTTTTGTGGAGTAACTGGACGAATGCGGTGCATTACGCGTTCATTCTTGCATTTCATTCAAACACCTTCTTTATTTTTCTCACCTAGTTCACTCTTACAAGCCGGTAAAGCAATTGTTTCACACAATCACTTCTTTTGTATGTAGTTTATTGGTTAATTGTCTTCACAATCTCTTCATGAATATTAATAATTTCAAGAATTTCTTTTCAATTTCAGTCAGATCCCCACAATGCGTTTGTTACCGTGCCTTTTATAGGCAGCGGTTGCATTCGTGTCCGTCTTCTCTGAGAACATCAAGGTGCTAACTCCCTCAATTACATCGACCATCTCTCATATGAAACCAATTCATGCCACATCTACTTGTGGAGAAGTCAACGGACAACCGATCAGAGAAATGTATTGCTCGTTAGCTGGTGAATGGTGATTAGAAAGGGCGATAGGCTAGGAACGAGCCGGTGCCGTCACCGAGTCCATTTTGGTTCCAACGGTTCGCACTGGTGCTGGTGCTGGTGCCGAGCCTAGCCTGCCAGGTGCGCCGTTTGAGCAGATGGAGAAGACAATCTTTAGTGGTGATGTTGAGTAATCTTTATCTTGGACACGACTGTAATGAGTTGCAACGATATTTAACCGAAAGTGGGATCGGAAAATGAAATTGGGATATTCATAGTAGTGATTACATCCTAACTACATTGAGCTGGAAAACTTTTCGTTTGGCAGCACCTGCGCAGACATTACACAATAACTGTAGATTTCTTCGGCGCAGGGTTTCGGCCTGTAGAATCCTAATGGATTCAAAAAGCGCTGCTCTAACTACTAGGCTAAATCACGTAGCTAGCTAGTTTTGATAGCTAAAGTATTCTCGCCAATGTCTTGCAATTCAAACTTCTACAAGTTTTTTAAAGAGATAAAATAAGCGAGTTAAAAAAGCAAAAGTTTCAAATCAAATATTGTTTGGATTTTTGGTAAAATATAGTGGTCGAACTATAATTAACTTTAAAACTTAGCAGTAACTTAGATTATTCTCATTTTTCAGGATCTGCTCAATATTCCCCGTTCTCTCAGTACTCATATAGGGATGACATGTCCCAAAATAGAAACCTCTTCCAGGAGATGAGAAATCCAAGGGAGGCGTTGTCTTTGGTAAGTTTTAGACGTTCTCACGATAGGGCGTTCAAATTTATTATAACCAACAATTCAATCAAAAGGTGCAATCTGAAGTTATTGCATTGATATTGAGTATTGTATAATGATATTCGAGAGTAATGAGGTTGTATCTTCTGTTTTCTTCTGGCTTGTTTACATTTGGATTCGACTTTAATCATATCTTCATTTGTATTGCTGCAACTGCTATTTCCAAGGTGGTCATGGTTGCGATCATTGTGAAGCCGGAACTGATGATTCTCATCCGGCAGCAACTATGGTTGATGGGGGGGTTTCCATACAAATTCTTTTCAATTATTCAATGACTAAGAAGTTATAATTGCTTAACCACGAAAGCTTTTACTCAAATAAACTATTGCAACATTTACAAATGACAGAAATGTAGTTTATGAGAGTATAAACTTTGCGACATCATCCATACTGCTTACGGTAACTAGCCAATCTTGTAATTGTCTTTTATATTATCAATAAACAATCAATAATCAATCGATTTAATTTTAGGTAACACCAGTTGGTGGCAATCACCTCCTCTCAGTCGTGGAATGCAATACAACGAGGATAACATCACCATCGATCTGGAACAGGTACCGTAACCCAAACAGAAATATAAGAACTTTCGGTTCAGGACTATTTGGTAGCTTATATCTATGTCACTATGGCCAACTCCCCGAAACCATCTACTTGGGTTTTGGAGCGCTCTTCTGACCACGGGAAAAGCTATCAACCATGGTTCTATTTTGCAAGCAATGGTGCCGAGTGCATGAGAGTAAGTTCATTCTTATTAAAACATGAATTGATTAAATATTATTAAATAAAATATATGTGAACATTTACAAAAGTTGACTCTGTAATCATAGTAAAGGGATCTTCCTACTGTCCCTAGTAATAAATATACCTTCACAAACAAAACTAAAACATTTATTGCAGCGTTTCGGAGAATCCTCATTGTCCCCAATCCTGGAAGACAACTCGGTAGTCTGCAGAACCGACATGGGCCGTATCCAACCACTCGATAATGCTGAGGTTAGAAAATCCATAACAATGGAGAGCTCATATTCAAATTACAGATGATCATTAACTTGATGGAACATCGTCCTAACCGTGAACGCTTCCATGAATCTCAGAAGCTCCAGGATTTCTTGAAAGCCACTAATGTTAGACTTCGTTTGATTAGTAAGTCTGGTTGAATTGGCGAAAACAGAAGAATTGTAAAACATTTATTAAGAGAGCAGTGTTTCTAAAATATAGTTAGTTTCACGAATATAACAAATATCCAAATTGTTTGGATTGTATTGAAACTGTTTGAAAATATATTAAGTTGAATGTTTCAACTCTTATCATCAAATTAACAGTTTTCAAAATTTATAACCAATTCCCACTTTTAGGTGTTCGAACCCTTCAAGGACATCTTATGGATCTTAACGAGAAGAGTGATCCTACAGTAACCCGAAGATATTTTTACGCGATCAAGGAAATCGTGATAGGAGGTAGTTGTGTCTGTAACGGACATGCTTCCACTGTCGATATACTCGACCCTAAGAGACCTAGGGCTCATCTCTGCGGGTAAACAAACAAACTATTGTAATTGCTGGTGGTAAATCTCCAAGCAAGATTAGCTCTTGTATTAAAAACTGAATATAGTAAGACTCAAAACATTTACATTTGCCTAAACGCAATTGCTTCTTTTAAATTTAATTAAACAAGAGTTACCTTTCATAAATTTATAAGTTATCGTCTGAGAAATACAAATTGAAGGAACACATGCAGTCCGTACCTATACAGCGCCTAAAATGCCAGTAGGTGCGGCGTGAAAAATGAGAAAATACGCAGATTACACGGCGATTACCTCCGAACTGAAGTTCATAAATTATCCACACTGTTTTTCTCCTAAACTATAGGTATCACGAGCGATTCGCAGTCTTATATAAATGAATGTTTTCTTCAACAGTGTATTCATTTTTCATGACACACCGCCCCGCTCGTGATACCGCGCTGGAAACCTAGATTTTGTGATATGTTATATATCCAAGCTTCCCCTTAGCTTGGGTATAATCTTATAGGTTAACAGGTTATTGATTCATAGGTTTATTATGTGCAGCCGGTCTTTGTGGCTGTGTGTAGCTAGTGTGCTGCATATTTACAAACTTAATGGGCGGTGCCCACTTAGTAAGCAAGATAATATAAGGACATAAGAGAGCACACATACATTATAATAGATAGTGAAGCGTATGATATAACATGCCCTCCCTTCGAAAGCCGAAGCTCCGTCGAGGCCATGTAATACCCTAGCAACTTATGATACGCTTCAACAATAATACCTAAGGTGTTAAGTGAATCAAAAGACACTAGTAATAACAAACACTATAAAGTCAAGAAACCTGGGGTACTCTAAATAACGTTACAATATCTCACTACTATGCTTACATCTAATAACCCTCTTTTGGAAGGTGCGAGTAGTCCTACAAGGCTTACACTATTGACCCTTTTGTGAAAGGTGCAAGTAGGTTGGGCCCCTAGCAGTAGAGCCAAACCATGAAAATACTATCGGGTCAGTTGAGTAGCCTTCCTTCCTTCATCAAAGCGCTTCCAAGATGAAAGAATCTTTTAAAATAGTCATATGAATTGAAATATCTTCATCATCCAATGTTACCAAATAGTTTGCCAACTCAACTTGTTTTGTTATTTCGCCTACTGAGGTACCGTCTAGTTTTCTTTTTATCTAAGTTGTTTAATAGTATTGAACGTGCTGACTATCAGGAATATGTTATTTTATAACTAATTTATAATTATTATTATTTAACTAATTATTATTTAGTAAAAAATGACAATTACAGGAAGTTGTATGTAGCGAATAGAACCACGTATTATGCCAGATTGGGATAGCAATGACAAATTCTTTATAAAACTATCAGAAGACTGTAATGCATTTAATATAATATAATGAGGTATATAGTCCGCTTCAAGGAAAATAATGAAGTTTAAAGAATTCTGATTTAGTTTGAGCCATTTTTACTAGCACTGTGTCAGTTCGCAGTGTTTCTTCACTGTACAAACTTGCCGCGTACGCGTGTGGACGTGTGGAATGTGACTGCAAGCGAGGTGTTAAAAATCCTTTAAATACGCAAGTGTCCTCGATTAGTGCTATCGAATTATACTATAACAATGCGACGTAGTTGCATGCATCTCTTAATTCATTCGCTTGAAACATTTTAAAAATTTGAAAAGTTTCATTCATCCATATTACTGAAGGCAAGTAACGCAAGCAATCCAAGTAGGTAAAAGTGTTTTGTTGAAGTTACAACTCACTAATTTTAAAAGTGCTGAATTAAATTTTTTGTTGAAATTATTTGGTGTATCTCGAATCAGTTTCATAGAACAATGTTTTCGTGTTAGGACCCAACAAAGCGGGGTTTGACTAGCTACCTTTGATTTATTCGAGGTTTGATTTATTCAGCAAACGTTTTACAATACATATAGGTATGTATTGTAAAACGTTTGTTGAATAAATGATGGTTTATTCTTCAAATTTATTCCCCGGAGAACATTCTAATGGATAACTGAAAAACATTTTCTGTAGCATTTTGCTGTATATAGAATTGAGCTTCGATGTAGAGCTATTTTAATACCTAATTTGAAATTTTAGTAACTATTCTTCACAGTGGAAGATTTTTCGCCAAGTTAAAAGCCCGGGACAGGCCGGCCCATATAGTGGCCTGGAAAAAACTAGTTTTCCTTCAAGTTTCACGATAATTTATCAATATTGAAAACCAGACGAACCGGGCCGGCAATGCTTCTAAATAATGTTCAAAATTCAAGAATTCTGCTCCGACGCAAGAACCAACGCAAGAACATGTCTTCACCGACGCAAGAACATGTCTTCAACCATGCTAGGTGAAGCAACTTTAGTCACTGTAACATCTTGATCAAAGATGATTTCACTCAGAAGACCGAACTACGATATGGTATTAGACTTTTGACATCAAAAGAGCATAATTCATATCTAAAGTCTGATTTTCCGCCTACAGGTTCGTTTTGGTTAAAGTTTAAAGTTTACTATATTTTAAGCATATGAGAAAACGAAAAGAAATTACGGTTCATATTTTCCTGAAATGGAAAAGTTCTTTTGTAACATTTTGTTTCCTCAACTAAACACATTGTCTCTGACTTTATAACTTGATATGTTTTATAGGGACCAAATCAGATCTCTAAAAACTAAGCATTGTTCACTAAGCAGTAAAAATAACTACTTTATGCTTATAAATTGTTCCAGAATTGCCTCCATTTCCTTCGACCGTGGCTACTTCGATGCATAGTTTTCGTTTCGGATTCTTCTGGAAATTTGACTAAACATTTATTTTCGGAAGAAGCAACACCAGCTACCAAGTTCTGTGCTATTAAAGTCAGCAAGGAAGATAGGAAATTTGAAATTGAACTTCTTAAAGAAACGTTGTAGATGAATAATGTTGATTGTAGTTATAATCATAATTATACGGGTATTTTTACGAATTGTTAGTCATTTGTTGTATCAATAGTTTGTATTGGTCTTGACTTTCTTAACCTAAATAATTAAATGATCGAGTTTGGGCCCAAAAATTGGTTGTTATCCCAGTACTCCGGAACTCAGCCTACATACCTAATACCTTGAATTGAATTGAAATGAAACCGGGGATAATTGTTGCAATCGCCTTGAAAATAGTTAGTTGTTGACGTTGACTGAGAGTTCCGTTTTGCATCTCTTCTAATGGCTAATGTCGGTTTCACTTCTGCTGGTCTTTTTTCAAATGAGATTAGTGGGTTTTTTATCACTCCAACCTGTGTTAATTAGGTTGCAACAGTAGAGGAACTAAGTGTCTGGTAAATAATGGAAACCACAGATAGGGTAAACGGTATACTACTAAGGACTTCATGAAGTGTGTACCGTTTTCGAAGTGTTTCGATTCATGAGATATCGTCTATAAAATTTATCACGATAAGCATAACGGATTTGAAAAAAATGGTGCTGTATTCGGGTACGTGTACCTATAACAGCACTAGCAGGGAAAGAACCCCTTCACCTGATACAAAAGTGTCCCTGGAATCATATGCGAAGCGGCCCCCCAACTAGCTTGCGCCGCAGGCTTACACACCAGCATAATTACTAACCATAGGCATAAATGCGTTTAATAATATTAAAAGTTTAATTCAAAACTATATTTGTTTTTGTGATTGTTTTTACTAGTTCTTATTAGAAGTTCTTTGTAGAATACTCAATTCACGGTGACCATGCTAATCTTCTCTGCACAGCAAATGCTTGATTAAACCGCATTTCTTGCATAAGTTAGGGCATAATTGACGGCGGTTCATATCGGATTAGGTACTTTACAGTCTCTCTCATAAGTTTTAAGTAGATTACAGCACTAAAGAACCTACCCGTATCTTGTTTATACTGTTAGTTCCATTTTGGCACCTAGGCCACTTTTATCTTTCTATTCGGGAATTAGCTGATTCGATTAAATACATGATTAATGTAGTTAGGCTAAATATGCTTCCGAAAAATTTGAGGTAACTAAATAATGTTGATCGGAAAGAAAACGAATTGCTGAATGAACGTAAGGTCTGAATTTAATTGTCTAGTATGTACCAAGATTTAAGTTTTCGCGCAGTTTGCTGGCGAAAATTGGTTTCAGACTAAAATGAATGTACTCCCAATTCTCCAAATTTTATATTCCTTTCAAATAACTTTGAAGATACTGAGCTAGCTTGTGATACCGACTATAGTTACGAAAATTAGAAATGATTTTGCCAGCAATAAGAACACAAATCCTTTTGAAGCTTAAATGTAATGGTTCAAGAGTGAAGAATGGTTATATTCTGATTCAAGTGGAATATTGGAGAGTTACTTGCGTATATTAAAGGAATTTTGCGTATATTTTTGTATTTCGATTACGACTCTCGAATCTATATTACGGACATTGCCGGCTGCATAAAGCTCACCTGTACTAAAGCACCCATTTATAACAGCAGAAGTAAATATTCGAAACATTTGTTATACAATTTTGAGCTTGAAGAAATTTAATAAGAATTCTATATAATTTGATAATCTAAAGATAAATTGTGTTTACAGGATTCGTTTTGTGTTTCTTCCATTCAACAAACCTCAATACGACTTTACCAAATTCGAAAAGTGGGATATTCAAAAGGAAAATAAGAGTGATGCTTTACGAATAAAGACACTAGGTTTGTTGCTAAACTCAATAATACTTGCTTTACACACTCTTTTTAGTAATACTATGGAAACATTTTTTGAGTTGGTGGGGCTGTCCAGGTACGCTAGTACCCAAGGGGAAAATATTTATACTACATACTTTCATTAACAGTTATATTAAAAATCAATAATTGAATTCCACAACAACACATATATTCTGTACAAGTAAATGAGTGATCAAAAGATATTAAATCGGATGCAAACCATTAGGCTTATGAACCGTTAAATTGACCCATTCAAAAGGCATCAAGAGATCTTTTCAATAAACCATCCCTTTGAAAAAAAATATTGTAAATTAATTTTCAAACCAACTTTTTTTTAGTACCCAGAATCTGCGACGACAAGAGTTCCGCGGCCTCAGCTCTAATATCCTCGCAGAAAGTGAACGAAAATCAAATATCCCTGCCGGTGCCTATTTTCAAAGAACGTAAGTTTTACCTTTGTTTTTACTAACCTTACATTAATGATAATTTCGCAATTCTATACTACAGATTGCCATTTATAAAAAGAAGACGAGAAATCATTACACAACTCAAAACTCTAAAAAATCGTTTGCCCCAATTATAATACCTAAACCTCACTTCAGACTTATTCGGCTGGAGAACAGAGCCGAAAGCATCTTTGCGAAACAAGAGAAGATGTCTGGAGAAGGGCTGTGGAATATGATACATTTGCTTTGATGTTTGTCGGGATTTAGCCACTCATAGAATGGTATGCAGACATTTAAATGGTACCTCAAACTGAACTAGTGATGTGGAATTAGGGTGGGTCTGCGAAAAAGATTTTAGCAATATTCCGGAAAAACGGTATTTTGGCATGCCTATTTCTCGGTAAGTCGTACAGTTTGCCCACCCTACGTGATTTGGTAGTTTGTAGATCATGTCAAGAGATTTTAAAGGGCATCATCAAAATTGTACCGACTTTCCAATCAGAAATTACGTTGCAATAACACTCTTGAAATGTGAGCGGTAGCGTCGATCTGCTGCTTTATGTAGGAAAGTAAAACTACAAAACGTAACCACATTATTTAAAACTTTGAAACTGTGCATTTGTTGATTCCAAATTTTGTTAAAAAAGAGTTTTTTTTTTCACAGAACCATTTCAAAAAAACCCGAACAAACGAAGAGATTGCATGTAATGTAAAGAAGGAGATTGAAAGAATGTATGTGGAGAACAGAACTAGTTTAAAAAAAGGTTAGTGAATTTGAAGGTGTTGAGAAACACCTTTACGTATAAAACTGTCTGAAGGGTTACAAAATCTTTCATAAAAAGTTCATTAGTTATGGTTGAATATTCGGAAACTAAAAAATGAATGAATCACGAACTTCCGTAGTTTTTCATAATGGCTATGCAATATTCATTAGTAAATATATGATTGAGAAACATCTGACTACCATAAGCAGTACAATGCATTTTATCTTAGTTTTTCACTCTATCACTAAAAAACTCTCTCTAGTATTATCTCCAAACTATAACAAAACCTCTTGTTGGAAAAAAGGAACAAAAATAATAACGTTTAAAATATGATACCTAAGTTGATGGAAATATATCACCACAACCTTCAGCGCTAACTAAAAACCATGATGAACTTACTACGTACATAATAAAATAATTGTTTTTTACTTATTTTCTCTAATATTTTCAAGTATTTTCCTTCAATAACATTTTAAGATTCTTCGTCTATCGATTTCAAATGAAGAACGTCTGGAGAAGGCTAATTGAACCAATGACTATGTCAGATAGTTGGTTAATTTAGAAAACATTTTATTATATTTAAACAAATATAAAATAATATTGATAATATTTAGGTCGGGTGTGGTATTTCTACCCCTAGTCTTACCCTATACAGACTTAACACAACCATTTGAGTCTTGGAATATTGCCAGCCAATCTGATGAAACAAGCAGAGCCCTAGCTTTTAGTCTTAAAAGGATGACCGAGAGAATATCCGTTATTAGTAAGTTTTCAATTTTTAGTTTCATTATTATTAGAACTTTTTGGACTCTAATTAATGTAGACTTCATTTGCTTTTAGGTCGTCCTTCTCTAAAAGCAATCACTCCAACTCCTAAGAAAGCCATTGATATTGAGGAAATTGACTTTGCGGATCTCACTGCAAGCGCAGTTTGTAGTTCACGGGCCGCAATGACGGGCTTCCCGTTCAAAAGTGCAATTTTACCCGGGCAAAATTGCTCTTTCCCTTATAAAGCCGGTGCGGCACGTTAACTACAAGCGGCGCTTGCAGTCTAGGTTTTAAAAGAGACTATATTTATATTTACATATTATTTTCATTATTATTCAAATATTACTCACAAACTTTAATTTCGTCTTCAAATTCACACTTATTAACTAACTGTAGACAACGAATGAAAGTCATCAACGCAATGGCTCACAAATAGTTAATATAATCAATTGACATTTTGTTTTGATAAGCATTCATATATACTGCTTTTCACTCAAATACTGCATAAAGTACCGCGAAACTGAGAAATGAAACACTAACGACCTTTATTGCCTTGATAGCACTATGCTTCCCTGCAGTTTATGCAGAACAAATGTTTCAAATAAAGAGAAGTTATCTACAGAGCTTGTAGAACCAGTTTATTCACAGGTAAGGAAATAAATAAGGTGTATTCAATTATAGATTTCGTAGACATTCGTCTCGGTTGTAGCTTCCAACATGATGAACCAGGCCTAGAAAGTGGCAAAATGTGT